>JAPZEB010000006.1:26210978-26222023 GCA_029783705.1 Chaetodon striatus
TCACAGCTCTGTTAGCCACACACAGAGCCTCTGTACCCCCCATGACCACAGTTGACGCCCTGGCAGCCCACTACAACACTGCTCTTTCTGTCAGTTTTGACACTCTTGCCCCCCTTAAAACCCGCCCAGTCTCCTTCACCCATCCAGCCCCCTGGTACACTGTCGAACTTCACTCCATGAAGACCTCTGGACATTGGCTTGAAACGCTCCACAAGAAATCAGGCCTTACTGTCCACCTGGAGGCCTACAGGGACCACACTACATTTTACAAGGATGCTCTCTCCAAAGCCAAAACACAATATTACTCCACTCTCATCAGCAGCCAGCAAAACCACCCCAGACAATTATTCTCTACCATCAACCGCCTACTCCACCCCATCGACCCCCATCACATTCCTGGTGACCCTGACCACGGCATCAAGCTCCTGGATTTCTTCCAGTCAAAGATCGACTCCATCCATCAACAACTACGGACCCCTGCCCCACCCCCTCCTAACACTCCTCTGACCCAAGATATACACCCATCCTCTGCCCCCTGTCCTGCCCTCCCTTTACTATGCTGCCTCTCTTCCTTTACACCCGTGACTCCCCCACTAGTGATCGAGCTGGTTTCCAAGGCGAAGGCATCCACCTCCTCCCTAGACCCCATGCCCACTGCCTTGGTCAAAACCTGCTTGCCGGTCATCTGTCCCATCATGGTGGATGTCATCAAGAAACCAGGACTGCACCCAGAGGACCTTAACAACTTCCGTCTGATCTCCATCCTCCCATTTCTTGGCTAAATCCTGGAGAAAGTAGTTGCTGCCCGACTCCATAAACATATGTCCAACCATGAGCTCTATGAACCCCTTCAATCAGGATTCACAGAGACCACCCTCACCAAAATAACTAACGACCTCCTCATTGCCACTGACTCCGGACACATCAGTCTACTCATTCTCCATGACCTCTCCGCCGCCTTCAACACCATTTCACACACCATCCTCCTCGACCGCCTATCTCACTACCTTGGCATCACCGGAACATCTGTCGCATCTGTTATTTCTGTGACTACCAGTGTAAAGTGTCCTTGGGTTTTCTGAAAGGCCCTATATAAATTGAAGTTATTATTATTATTATTATTATTAAATGGACCATGGGCCCCAGTGACCTTGACCTTTGACCACCTTATAACCAAATTATCAAAGTCTAAGTCTATGTGGACATTTCTGCCAAATGCCCAAAGCGTTCTTAAGCTATTGTGTTTATGAGAATGAGACAAAAGTGTAGTCACAAGGAGCTTGACTTTTGACCTATGACCACCAAAACTGAATCTGTTCATCCTTGAGTCCAAATGGATGTTATGCCCTGAAGGGGAAGATATTTGAGATACTTAATGCGTGAGAATGGGACAGAATGCAAATTCTACACCCTCCTGTCCACCAAGTTTATGTAAATCGGGCCCCTTTTTTGTAATCCTGCTGACAGATACACAAACAAATAAACTGAATTGAAAACATAACCTCCTTGCTGGCAGTAACAAAGTGTGTGGCTTTACTAAACTGTTCCAATATCAGTAGACTTTGACCTTTCTAAAAGAATGTATGCATGCAAGTGCCATAATCAGAAATTCACAGAGATTCAGGACAAAGACGCCCTTCACAGTTCATAAAGTTACTGTGACTCAAACATTAGTTGCAACAATGCCCTTTTAATAGATGTTCGCCCTCCTCACATCGTTTGGATGTTATTTAGTCATGCATGAATGTGACTATTGTTCCCTTGTGAGAGCACAACTACTGTGTAACCGCTGTAGATGATTCATATGATTCTTCTTCCCGGTTCATTCTGGGTGAGAAAAAAAGTGGAACAGTTTTTGATCAGAACCAGCCAGTACACAGCCTGAAGCAGAAGAGAGAAAATGTTGGCACCTCAGAGCCTGCAGAGGGAGAAAATACCGACATCACACAAAGCTCTGTGTCAGCACAAACTAAAACTGACCACAATGGTTTAAAAAAAAAAGGTGGTGGTGGGGGGCGGATTGGCTGGTTCTGGTTTCTTCTGCTGCCAGTTTTTGAGGTGGACAGTTTTTAGCATTTATGTTTCTTTTTCCTAATTTGGCTCAGGTTTATAGCCTTGTTTATGTAACGGAATGGTGAAATAATACAATCAGCAGAGAAGGAGGAAAGCTGCTTGGCTGCAGTGAGAGCAACAATAGAGGTTAATGATGATAAAACGTTTTTGGAGGCCTATAATTTACAACTTGTGGAATTACTAACATGTCTACAGGCTAGTGTTAGCCTGCTAACCATGCTAGCCTCTGCAGCTTAATGCTATAGTCCCAATCACACTATTTGCTGTCCTGCTTGCTTTTTGCCACAACATGTAGGTAAATTTCAGTCGGTCAAATCTGTTACAGTAAAGGAGCTCAGTCTGTATTCTCCCACACAGTCCTGAGAAAATGTCTCCTTATTCAGATCAAGTGAAATTACCTTTGTGGGTTAGAATAGAATAGAACCTTTAGCTGATGTATCAATGTGTCATTAAAAACCCATTTAATGGTTGGAGGAGAAAGTCTTTAAAAAAAAAAAAAAGACAGAAAACGAAAACAAACCTCTCATCAGTCTAAAGCACCATGTAATCCCACATAAAACGAGTGCATGGTAGATTTTTTATAACCACAGCCACTCCCATCTCTCAGGTGCAGTCAGATGCATTGATGATCCACCTGAGCTGGATCAACAGCTGATATGGCTCCCACAAAGAGGTACAATCAGGCAAAGCTAATCATGATTAAAATATGTGGAAAATGTTAAGAAATTAGACTTTAGTCCGGAGTCAGTTAAAATCTACTCAACAGACTGCAGCAAAATTTAATAAAACATTTATTTGTCATAGGATGAACATGTGTTTAAAATTATGTAGGAAAAAAAGCTGAAAATTACAATTATTTATTTAAAAAAAATACATGAAGGGTCTCAGGTGTGGTTACTGCGTCATGACTGTCTACCTCCTTCAAATCATAGTTCATTTATGTGAACTTCCTGCTCCACTCTACCTGGCTGTCTCTTAAGACTTGGCAACACTTGAAGATTTTTTTGAAATTTCAACAGATGTTTAATATGTGACACACGTAACGTGCAATTATAAATTTAAGTTTGTGAAGGGCAGCAATTTGTCCAAAACTGCACACCAATTACTAACAGATACCATTCACAAACAACCAGAGTCATTCATTCATTTTCCGTAACCGCTTCCATAACCTGGGGGGGCTGGGCAGCTGACATTGGGTGAGAGGCCGGGTACACCCTGGACAGGTCTCCAGACTATCACAGGGCTGACACAGGCAGACAGACAACCATTCACACTCACATTCACACCTACAGGCAATTTAGAGTCACCAGTTAACCCAACCTGCATGTCTTTGGACTGTGGGAGGAAGCTGGAGTACCTGGAGAGCCTCCACACTGGTTTGAACCAGGAACCTTTTTGCTGTGAGGTGAAAATGCTGACCACTGTACTACTGTGTTTTTGCACTACTTCTTCCAGAAAATTCACAAAGACAAAAATAAAAATGGAGTGTATGTTACAGCACAAGCTAGAGGTGAGTAAATTCTGAGGCCTGGATTTCATATTATATTAAAACCCCCTGAGACCTGCAGGACCGCTGTTGATCTTGGGGGTTCCCCCCTCACAACAAGATATCGGAATGTAAATACTGAACATGTTTAATATTCACAATTTTAAATCAGTGGAGCCAGGATGGACTTTCGAGCAGATTGGGGGACGTAAAAACACTTTACCTCACACCACAACTGCTGACCATTGTCAGGAAAGGACATCATGCCCCAGATGTGTAAACAAACTGATTACAAAGTCTCTTTGTGCTTTTGGTGGTCATATGCTGAAAAAGTTAATCACAATATCCATACTATGACAACTCCCTGTCAGTTCACGGTTAATGACACTAGCTGAGTTAAAGGGGTTTAATCATATAAGTGTCAGGGACTGGTTGCACAAAACACCTTAAGTTTTCTCGTTAAGTTTGACACTTAAGGCTTAATTTCTTCTAAATGAGGAACTTAGACAGTTGTACAGACCTCAGAAGGTTTCCTTAGATAAGGAACACTTTAACCCATTTACTGCCTTGAAAGAGATATCACAGTGGTAAAAGTTTCCATGGAGATATCTTGTTTGCTTGAACTCACACTTGTGGTCCCTGGTATCATCTCACAAAGTTGGCTTACAGTTAGATAGTGGAAAAAAATGTCGGAAGAAGACAAGAAAACCACAGTGGTCAGAGGAGGAAAAAGATTTTACTTCTGGAAGAATACAATTATAGAAAGCACATACTGCAAAGTAAATCTGATCTCCAAATACCACAAAACATTTGAAGGAAGAAATTGCAATGAAAGTTAATTCAGTCATATCTTTAGTGTAAAATAAAAAGCTTATCCATTAGGTCTCCCTGGTCACAGAACACTCTTGTTGGGGTGTGTTATTTATTTATTAATTTTTTTTCATTTATCTCCATAAACTCTGCCATGTTGCAGTTATGTCAGAGGTACCTTAAGTTTGTGACTACAAAGTGTGGTTGACTCCTGAAATAATTTGACCTCATCTGAGCTGTGACACAATGCTCATTAAAAATCTTCAGTAGGCTCTTCAAATGTTTTGCTAAAATCAGACTTGTAGTTTTAAAATTGATAATACAAAGACCTTGTTTGCGCATGAGGTTGTCCTGTCAACATTGTGAAAGATGGGAAAAATGCTTTTTGGGCCACAGGGGATTTTGATTTGGCATCCCATTTGGAGACTGGGACGAATGGGCAGCAGGGCTGATTCTATGTGCCACATCCAGCTTTCATAATACATGCATGTCTTAAACTAGCAAATATGCACAAGAATTGGAGCACAAAGTCTATGGGTGGAGTTTTGTTGATGCTGATTTCAGTGCTTTCCAGGACAACAATGTGACCTTTGCCCCCAGTGTGTATTTTCTCCGTGAAGTGACAAAATCACATGTGGCTCTGTGAGATCAGACTAACGCCAGGCACTCAGTAATTGCTTGTCTATGCACTGAGATCTTTGGCTTCCAAAACTGAAACAGGCCCAATAGCAAAATTTCAGAAACCCTAGTTTAGTGGCCAACAGTACCAGCAAGTTGTCATCGGTGTGAATATGTATCTGTATTTTTCTCTGGAAACAGTAAATGTAAGATGATCAAAGTTTGCTGCTTGTGTTTTCAGTGAAAGACAGGAAAAACTAAAAAAGCGCAAACACTTTGTCACTGTGTCAGCTAGAGGTAATGTTTTTAAAATAAGTTTATTGATACAGTTTAGATTGCAACTCAGTTCATAAATACAAACTGTATACAGAAAGTATAATAAATTTAAGAGCGTTTACTTTCATTCACAATTTTTACAACGTTTACAATTCATTGCATCATTACAATGCGTTCTATATCCATTTGTTTGCATAGAATGTGTGAGGATCCCCTTTGCGTACATCACGGCACAAACAGAAAAAAAAGGCAAATGAAACAAACAAACAAAAAAAATCTAGAAAATCTTATAAGTCTGCACAAAAATGACAAATAAAATTCTCAATCTCACAAATCTCAGACTTACAGAATTTGAACTAAACACTGAGTTGTCTCCAAACTTTTTAAAATCTGTAACCAGTGACGGTGTCATGGATCCACAACTGGTACCTTTATGTTTATCAAGTGACAGAGTGACGAGTACAAAAACATCCCCTCCCATCAAACAGCTCGCTGTATTTACACTTGGTTGGTACATGTGGAAAATATGATAGAATGACATCAGAAGTAATAGATTCATTAGTTTAGAGTCCTTGTTCTGCTCTTTGTTCTCCACTGAAATGACACTGTTCATTTTCAAAAGGTCACTTGACATGTTTCTGTGACGCCAAAAAAAGGAAAGATTACCACACCTGAATCAAACAACACTGCAAATATATTGGTAAGCATTTTTTTTTTTTGCCTCTATGGAGTACAGGATGTGCATGATTTACCTTTTCTAACTCCAAATAGTCTTTACAGCTCTGCGTGCACATTCATGTACAGGTAAACCCTGTCACCTGGTACACCTGGCAGGTAAAAACACCTCTTGATTCAGTACTTATAGGCGCGCACACAGAGTTAAAAAAAACAGCTCAAACACAAAATATATTTCTTTAAAGGTTTAACACTCGCTGCAGATGAGATGGAAGTCTTACAAATACACAGCACTCAACATCCTGTGATGAATCTCAGCAGCCAGCACAGCAAATCAAATCACTCACTAAAACTTAAATGACAAACAGGCAAGAACAGCTTTCAATCCACTGGGTGAAAAGCTAAGATACACAACACTTGCATTATTTTAATTAGTAAATTAGACTTTTAGAGTAGAATCAGACTCCAGGATAGCAGCTGCTCACCTGCAAAAAAGAAGTCTTGCAACACTGTTGATACTAACGTACAAAAACCAGAAAATTGAGAAAAGCCTGTTCCTGTTCGGCACGGAGAAACTGCGGCAACAGTTGATCAGATTCAATCACAACCACCAGCGTTAAACAGCTGACTTGTAGTCATGTTAGAGACTAGTGAAATATTTAACCCAGCTTCAAACAACACAGGTGATTTTAATATTTAATCACAAATAAAATCACTTCTCTGTCGGAGCTTGCTCAAAAAGTAGCACAGAGAGAAGCTTCACTGATCCAACAACAAGCCACGTTGTCTATATTCATAGCTCAGGTAAAGCTGCAATGCATTACACAGACTTCATTCTCTCCTCATGCAGCCCTTTAGGTAACATTCTTTAAAAGAAAAATAATAAAAAAAAAACTTTTTCTTTCTCCTCTCAGCTGAGGCATGAGACAGAAAGAAGCCCGGTCAATAGCTCGCTTTCTTCTTTATGGGATTCTTATTCCAATAATCCAAGAGAAAAGTCATCTCTAAGAGAGATGGCTCTTTGTATGAAGACGCAGAAGAAGCTCTTTTCTTAAATGACCTGCTGTGAAACGACACAAAATCACGAAATCTTTTCCTTTCTGTGCAAAAGATGCTCCACTTTAAAACGTCCTCAGTTAGCCATCAATGTTGGTGAAATGACAAAGAGAGAGCTGCTGAGTGAAAAAAGCTCGTCAAAACCCTGATAACAGAGTTAAGTTGGCACATCGAATGCGTGATTGATGGGGAAGCTGCTAATCCTGCTCACTTTCATCCTTTGATAGTTGTTGTGATGATAATGAAATGGACAGAAAGAGGTTCTTTTAAATGTGACTTTAGCCAGTCCCACTCTGATGCAGATTATATTATTTAAAAAAAAAATGTCTGCAAATTTGACCCAGGACAAAAGCTTTAATGACACGCAAAGATGAATACTTTTTGCAGTGTACATGTAGCTTGAGGTTAGCTGCCGCTCAGTGAAGATTGGCTAATGAGCCAACCCGCTGACGCCCATTCTCCAGACCTCCAGCTGCTCTGAAACACAGATCAAATACTCTCTCTCTGCAGTCTGGCCTCGCCATCATAAGCTGAAGAAAGCGAGGAGCGCGGCTTAATCTGGGGTGGGCACCGGTTCATTCGGCTGATAACACTGCAAACAAGAAAGGAGGCATGACCCAGACTGAACTCTGCCAGGGCTCAGCATGAGGGTCGGCTGAAAACGATCAAATTAAAATACGCTGAAGGAAATTGAAGTTTATGCTGAGTGAATGTGGCCAGTGCTACTCCGCAGCATCTCTAAACAGACTTATTTGTCCATTTTAAGGGGTTGAATATTTGACTTTTAGTAACATGATGGTTCCTGGAACAGCTGTTGGCATCTGTGGGGATGATAGTGGTTTTGACTTACGGAGGAAGGAAAAAAAAGGCCTGGATTTAAATAACTGTCTGCATTTTTCATTCTTAAAAATACAGACAGACAGTTCAGACTATTTTCTGTGGAATAAAAAGCTTCATTAACGCCTGACAAAAAGCTCCAGGGTGTGTTTTATTTTAAACCAAAGAGTCCCTCTTCCTTCAGTGGTTCTTATTCGCACGTCGGCTGTTTTTATGCTCAGAGACAAAGAAAGGCATCAAAACTCTCTGGAAACCAATTTCACACATGTGATTACTCATGTGCCATCAGAACGATAGCGCCGTGAAGATGATGAAAATGTCAGCGAAATGTGGAAACTGGGTGAATAAGGAAACAGAGTGAGATAAAACAGTGGACAGCTGTCTTGTGACATTTAGGGTAGATAAAATCCAGTATCACTCTTCAGTGTTCCAGTTTCTGTATGGATCATCTGTGATATGATCAGGTGACATGAGATTTATAGAAGCGGCATGAAATATAGCAGGGTGCAACATATTTGTCTGGTCTTGACAAACTAAGGTTTTTTTATCTCCAAAATGAAATATTTGAACTTACACTTGAACTTACAAACTGATTATGATGTTAAAAAACAAACAAACATGTTATTATGACATACCTCATGATTATACTGCATGGTGTGTACAACGGCAATTCCAGAAAAGTTGGGACGCTACGTAAAATGTAAATAAATACAGAATGCAATTATTTGCAAATCTGTTTTGACCTATATTCAATTGAATACAGTACTAAGACAAAATATTAATATCCAAACTGATACCTTATTGTTTTTTGGAAAATTTATACTCATTCGGAATTTGATGCCTACAACACGCTCCGAAAAAACTTGGGACAAGGGAGACAAAAGACTAGGAAAGTTGCGGAAATCTAAAAAAAAAAAAAAACCTGTTTGGAACATGCCACAGATAAACTGGTTAATTGGTAACACATTAAAAAACCATGATTGGGTATTAAAGGGGCATCCTAAAAAGGCTCAGTCATTCACAAGCATGGACAGGGTGAACACAAGCATGGACTCAGTGAAAAACCGAGTGGGCAAATAGTCCAGCCGTTTAGGAACAACATTTCTCAAAGAGCAATTACAAGAAACTTCGGGATTTCAACATCTACAGCCCATAATATCATCAAAAGATTCAGAGAATCCTGATAAATCACTGCACATAAGAGGCAAGGCTGAAAACCATTATTGAACGGCCGTGACCTTTGACCCCTGAGGTTGCACTGCATTTTAAACAGACATGATCATATAAAGGAAATTACTAAATGGGCTCAAAAACACTTCGCTGCAGCTTCAAATTTAAGTTAAGACTCTACTATGCAAAGTAAAAGCCATATATCAACAACTTCCAGGATCATCACCGACTTCTCTGAGCCCAAGCTCATCTGAGATGTACTGATACAAAGTGGAAAAGTGTGCTGTGGTCTGATGAATCCACATTTCAAATTGTTTTTGGAAATCACAGACGTCCTCTGGGCCTAAGAGGAAAAGGACCATCCAGATTGTTACCATCTGAAAGTTCAAAGACATCATCTATGATGGTATGAGGGTGTGTTAGTGCCCTTGGCATCATAGGTAACTCTTACATCTGTAAAGGCATCATGAATGCTCAAAGGTACATACAGGGTTTGGGGCAACATGTGCTGCCATTCAGATGATGTCTTTGTCAGGGACGTCCTTGCTTAATCCAAAAAGACAATGAGACACATTCTGCAGGTGTTACAACTGCATGGCTGCATAGTAAAAGAGTGCAGGTACTAGACTGACCTGCCTGTGGTCCAGACCTGTCTCCCCTTGAACATGTGTGGAACATTATGAAGCACAAAATACAACCATGGAGATCCTGGACTGTTGAGCTACTCATATATCAGGCAAGAATAGAGAATAAATTAACCTTTAAAACCTCACCACTTAGTATCCTCAGTTTCCAATCAGAGAGAAGAGAAGGGGGTGTAACCCAGAGGTAAACATGCCGCTGTCCCATTTTTAATGGAGCGTGTTACAGGCATGAAATTCAGAATAAGTGTATATTTACAAAAAACAATTAAGCTTATCAGTTTGAACATTTAATATCTTGTCTTCCTACTGTATTCAGCTAAATAAAGGTCAAAGAAGATTTGCAAAGTACTGCATTCTGTTTTATTTACATTTTACACATCGTCCCAACTTTTTTGGAATCGGGTTTGCACAATTTTTTTTAACTTATAAAATAAGGTCTGATTTTGTGTTGTTTTTGACATTTTTAATGAAGAAACAGAAAATCACTTTGCTGTAGATATTTATATTATTATTATATTATTCCCGAAATTAGGTCAAATTTGAATTGAACTTTTAATTTGTGTAGCTTTGTTGTTGTATTGAGAACATATTTAACCAGACATCAAAAATAAAGTTTAAAATTTCAATAACTTAATATTATCATTTTTTGTTAATTGTCCTGATACTGCCTGTATTTGCCAACATGAAGATCTCTATGCATCTCAAAACCTTTGCCACATTCCCAGGAATATAATTATCATTGGTGGAGAAACATTTATATATTTTTGGTCGTCAATCGTCAAATTTTAATTTATATGGTCTAAAAACACTGAAATCAGCCCTATGAAATATATACAGAAAGCAATACTGAGAGTGTGACCTTAGGGTCACCGATTCGGTAGCCATAGCTACACCAGCTATGGCCTTGTATTGTAGATCGACATGAAATAAACCACTGTCACAGACTACATGCAGTTATGTTGAAAATGGCTTTCTTCATAATTCTGTGTCTTACACCATTAAGTATAAGCAGAAATGTTTGCACTGCAGATGAAAGGAAATTTAGTCCAGTGATGCTTGGCCTGAGGGAATAGATGACTTTCTGTTTCCTTAAGGATGAGACGCTGTCAAATTCAGATCAAAGTCGCATTTTTCTCAGACTGCCTGAAACCAGCTTCTGAATCTCTGAAACCTGAAAAAACTGCATTTAGAATTTCTTAATATTGACTTCACTCCAGTATAACATTTTGTTATTTGTATTACAGTGTGATATACTTGCATCTTGGATTGTAGGGCAGTATAAAGGAAAAAAAAACTACATAAGGGGAAAGTAATAAACGTAACCATCGGCCTGTAGAACCATAAGCTTGTCCCACTTATCATAACTCAGTAATTGAGATGTCATGACGTTTATAAACAGC
>JAPZEB010000006.1:26246125-26259186 GCA_029783705.1 Chaetodon striatus
ACATCTCATTTCACCTTAAGAAAAATAAATAAATAAGTAAGACCTCACGATTCATCTCGCTGCTGTTTCCATTGCTTTTCCCCCTCTGCATCCCACATTCACTGTCCTTCTTATTGCTTCATTTTTATTCCTTTTATCTGTGCTCTGAATTGGTCAGGACATAAATCAAGGTGCACTATCAAATTCACCCACGCTGCCATTTTACTTTCACAAAGGCGTTTGTCTGATGCAAGGACACATCCTGTTGACAAGGCATTACCTCGCAGATGGATATGACGGTTACGGTCTCGACAAAAAAGTGACAGCTCTGGGTTGGGTGTGAGTGTGTGTTGGTGGTTAATGTGATATCCCGAAATGGGATTTGAATCCTCGATTGCTACCTGCCAAGGGGTTGGGAGAGATTAGAGTAAGATTAGATTTTAGCCATGCTCCAACGAGCTCGCTCCCCTTTTCTGACATAATTGGATAGTTTGTGCCATATTTCATTCTCAATTGGCTGGTTGTCACCAAAGATGCATAAACACGGGGGAAGAGGAAAGGAAAAAAACACATTGCCGTAGACTCTGACTGTCAAATTATACGGACAATCACATGATGAGGGGCTTTGGTGCGACGCTCAGAAATGATCTGTGCATCACTGACGGGACTTTTTTCCCCCGCTTTTTTATTATATAAAATCATGATTTTGAAAGGAAAGCAGCAGTGATTGATGAATCACAGTTCATCTCAGTGCACACACCACTGAAATACTGTTATTAGATATTTGTCATCAAAGTCCTTCTCTATCCAAGCCCTAATTCCCGTCACGCCCATCTCTGCAGCATTTCTTCTGTCACATAAAGCTCTTTTTCTTTCTTCATATTATCTCTCCTTCCCAACTTGTCTCTTTTTTCCTATAGTCGCGTACTTCTCGTCTTTCTCTGTCTCTTTCTTTCTCTCTGACAAAAATGAGTCCTCTATTCTATTTTTTTTTCTCTTTTCTGTTTTGTCTGTCTCCTGTCCTTTCAAGATTTTTCATTCTTGCTCACGTCTCCTTTCTCCTTACTCCTTCTCGTTCTTTAATCTTCACACTTTGTACTTTTGTCATCTCTTTCTTCGCTCTTTCTTGATTTTCTTATTTTCACCTCACAGTCTACCACTTTGCCTCTCGGCTTCTCTTTCAATTCAGATCAAAACAATGTAACAATTTTCTAAAGAACACTTGGGTCTGGTGTCTGCTTGAAATTCAACTGCAGTGGGTTTTAGCTGGGACGTTGCTGGTTTTGAGCACAAAGCTTTTATGGTGACTGGTTATTCAGTGTGGTGTTGCTTGGGTGTAACCTAGTTTATTCTATGGTCTTCCAAGTGTGCAGGGCCCTATTGGTGGCACCAAGGGCAAATCTCAATACATGCCTTGCCCTTCCATTTTACACATTCACATCTTAGGGTAGGGTGTTGCAATTGTTGGGACAGGGGTAGGGTAAAGAGTAAGGGTTACATTGCCTTCCAAATGGAGATTTTTTTTAAATAGCCAAATATGTTTTGAGGGAAATGCACAAATTCCTTTAAAGAACAAAAGTCAGTGTACAGAAAAGAATGAATAAAACTCAAAATATTCACCACCATTGTTTGTTGACAATACATTCATAAAGAAAACCTGTGGTTGGTTCAGTATGGTTAAAAAGTTGTTAAAGTTAAGAAAAGGTCTTTGTTTTAGGTGTCTAAGAGCAACCTCTTCCTTACAACCCTCACTCTGGTGCAAAAATGACACCCTGCCTCAAGTACTGGAATAAACAGCTAAATCACAGCTAAAATGGGTTGAATAAAGTCAAATAAAACCTGTGTGCTTAGTCAGTCTCACTCCAATATCTCCTGTGTAAGTATGAATTTTGAAACTGGAGGAAAGGTCAGGGGATCACTTGATAGGCCATTCACTGGAGAACAAAACATCTAAATACATCTATATTTCATGACCAACTGGCTTTTAGATTAACAGCTACATTTATGAACCAAAGTCTTGTTTTCATATTTATTTTGTTGTTGACAAAATTGGACAAAAAAGGCAGAATCACTGATGTTAGCTTATAAATTAACAGAGCAGCAATTGTCACATTGTCACCAGCTGTGTTTTTTCAGGCATTAAAAGGTCCTGCACACCTGCACAGGTGTTTCCAGTTGTACTGGTTAATTAGACTACGCAGTTGAGGGTGGATGTGCTGGAATTAAAAAGAGGTTACCAAACCTAACAGGTGCAAAAGCAGAGTGAGTCAATCAAGCACAGTCTGTGCACACGTCTGCATGGTTAATTAGTGTTGGACCTCTAAGTAGTCAAGGGGCTTAACATTTATATCATAATAAGTGTGTTGAAAAATAGGGATTTATTTTTTCTGTTTCACAGTTTTTGTCTTCTCTCAACCTTTTTCTTTTCACTCCTTCAGTGTCACACAGCACTATAGCTCTCTCCCTGTACTTTTCTCTTCTGTTTCCCATTTTCCGTCCTGTTATAAACAAATCTCTTTCACTTTCTCTGTCTTTCTCTCCACTGTCACACTGTCTCTCTCTCTCTGCTCTGATTGACTGTCATCACATCTGACAGCACAGGCAGGAGAAAGATGATAAACAAGACGTTTACACCAAGGAGACATCCGCGGCTGGCCGTGCACAACAACACACACACACACACACGCGCGGACAGGATATGGTACACAACGGAGAGGAACGAGGGAAGATGCTGCCACACACAGTCAGAGTTAAATTTGACTGATGTCTGTCAGAGAGCTACTGTGACACCTGTCTGCCTTTAAAGTGATAGTCCACCTAAAATTGTGTCATTATCCAACTATCAGGCTTGGGAGGTGGCTGTAATTTGTTCCCTTGTGGCAGATGGAAACTGTAGTCAACATAGATTTTTTGGGCCACTTAGGAGCAGAAGAACTTAACATTTAGCTGCCAGAAACACAACCCTGACGTAATATCACCTTGTAAGTTGGTCAAACAGTTTGCTTTCTTACACAAGTAAGAGGCACTCCTTTTAAAAGTTTGATGTTCACTAAATTCGGAGAGGAAAATCTATTTAGCTGCTACATTTTACGCTTTCTTCTCCAGTCAGTCTCTGTGTCTGTTTGACGTTTGGTGCTGTGCAGGTAGTATACAGTGGGTTTATCAGAGCTTGACTGCTGAAACCAGCTGTCTGCTGCTGCTTGAAACAAGGTTGATAGAGTCCTGAGAGAAAACCATGCTGTAAAAGCACAGTAAAAAAACAAAACAACAGAGGCGGCTCAAAAGCTCAGAGGAGCTGCAGAGGTGGTGATAACCATCTGTGGATTCATTACTACAGTATGTCACCACTTTTACACCACACATATTCCTTTGATTACAGCTTTTGTTGTAGCTGATTGATGAAGCATACGGTTTTTGACTATGTGTGTCATTATTGTGGTTATAACTAGAAATATGGTCTACTGAGCAATAATTAAGTGAAACAAACAAGACTGTCTTCCCAAGAAAAACGACAGCAGATGTTTAAGCAAAAGCCCAGTGACAACATATACTGATCAACAATTTTAACGCAACACTTTTGGTTTTGCTTCCATTTTTTTTTTTTACAAGTTTATATTAAAAATGAAAGACTTTTTTATGCACTCAACAGATATATTTCTCTCAAATGGCCACAGATTTTTTTTAAATCCTTGATAGTGAGGACCTCACCTCTTCCTAAATAATCTATCCACCTGACAGGTGTGGCACATTAAGATGCTGATTAAACAGCATGATTACTATTCAGGTGTGCGTTGGGCTGGTCACAATAAAAGGTCACTCTAAAATGTGCAATTTGATCACACAACACAACGCCACTGATGTCCAAGGTTTTGAGGGAGTGTGCCATTGGCATGCTGTCTGCAGGAATGTCCACCAGAGCAGTTGTCCATGAAATTAATGCTCATTTCACTGCCATTAACTGTCTCTAGTGTCGTTTTCTTTAATTTGGCAGTACATCCAAGCAACCTCACAAACGCCAAACCACATGTCCCCATGCCAGCTCATGACCTCCACATCCAGCATCTTCCCCTGCAAGATCGTCTCAGATCAGCCACCCAAACTGATGCAATGATTGGTTAGCACAACTAAAAACATTTGTAACCGTCAGACACCATCTTAAGCAGTGGACCAAGTGGTCAAGCCACGAGGTCCAGATTTCTCCATAGTCAGCAGTTGAGGTCCACACGGTTAAATGCACCCAGAATCGTACTCGCGTTAGGACATGTCTTTGAGCTTGTTTTCTGTCTCTGTTATGTAGCTGTCCTGTCCATTAGTCAGTCACTCCATAGCATAAAAGCTCTGTGTTGGAAATTCATTGTACTTAAAAATAAAGTGACTTACAAACAACACGTGCGGTCCATTAAGAATGGACCAGCAACCCACTGTTGGACGGGACCCACCACTGATCTAGAGGAAGCTCATCTGCATCCTCACTGTCCTGACCTGGCAGTAGTTCATGATTGTAACTGACTTGTGTGGTTTTGAGGCTGCTTGGATGTACTGCCAAGTTCAGGGAAATGACATCGGAGCAAAAGTCCACAGGCAATGGCTCTGGTGAACTTTCCTGCAGTCATCATGCCAATTACACTCCTTAAAGCGTGTGACATCCGCAGCATTGTGTTGTTGATCAAACTGCACATTTTAGAGCAGCTTAAAATGTGAGCATTGCTGCACCTGTGTGGTAATCATGCTGTTTAATCAGCATCATGATATGGCACACCTGTCATGTGGGTGATTATCTTGGAAAAGGAAAAGTGCTCACAACCACTGCAATTTAAAAAAAAAAAAAAAAAAAAAAATATATATCTAATAAGTGCATGAAAAAACATCTTAGAATTTTAACTTAAACCTGTAAAAAGGGGGAGCAAAAAAACAAGTGCTGCGGCTTAATTTTTGTTCAGTATACAATGTTTTCAAGTGACAAAGCCCTGGTGGTTATTAGAATCTTGATTCCTATCTGTCAGGAACAAAGAAGAAGGTTGGATGATGTTGTTGTAGAGCCATGAAGACTTCATGGGTCAGGATGAATAGCGCAACAAAATGTGAAACTCTGAGTTTGCTTTCTATTTCCTACCAACAAAAGTAAACTTTGCTCCCTTATATTAATTAACAAGATTGTTCCCCAACCTTAAGGTCCTTCTGTCTTGTCCCAAGACTAAGCAAGTCGTTTTAGACCTTAAACCTAGCCAAACCTTAACCATCACTGTGTGGTTTTATTTTCACAACAGCAAACTATAAGAGTCAAATTAAAAAATTCCTCATGTGTCGACAATAGCAAATGCCTTATTTTGTAATTTACTTTGGAGGGACTGTTAAAATAAACTAAACTTGTTTTCACAACTAGAAAAATTGTATCAAACCCCGTTATAAATGTCACCAGCCTCCATTGCAACATAACCCACCTCTCGGCTGTCCATATGTATGATAATTTTGTTCCAAATAGTCATTGTTTCATCAAACTGTGTTCAAATAGACAGTTTCCTTTCAAGCTCTTCCTCGCTTCCTTGAGTGCCTGTCTGACAATGTCTCTATTTCCACTATCTATCTATTTTTTTTTATCTATATCCTGCTCTGGTTTCTCTCTCTGCTTCTCTTTGGGCACTCACTTTCATCTTATAATTCTCTTGTTCACTTCATTTTGTACAGGATATGTTGCTGTGATTTGTGTTGATTTCATTGAATGTCTGAGTGTTGATTTGGATGTGGACAGGGACTGACAAAGGGGAAAAGGAAAATGGGGAGGGATGAGGCAGCTGTTGCCAAAGATGGACCCATTGATCTGAAGATTACTTAACACAGCACTGATTCTGGCTCCTACAGACAGACATTACTGGACAGCAGTGCTAATTGCCCATGGAAAAGTGCTCTTTCCACCTCTTCATGGATTTCTTCACTTAAATCCTGCCTCTTTACTGGGTTTTCACATTTTTTTCACCCCAGTCAATTGAAAGGTGGCAAGATCTTTTATGCACTTGAGTAAGTTCGGGATGTATCGTGCCCTCTAGGTTAAAACATGTGCAAATACTGTGCAAATTACACAACTTTTAAAAAGCGCATAAAAAGTCAATGTTGAAATGAGCCAAAAGACCCTAAATCCTTCAGTGCAAAATATTAAGACACAAAGCAGATTCTTCTTCAGGCGAAATCATATAAAGAAAAAGGGCAAATACATGCATATGATGAATCAAACTGGATTATAACGCCATTAGTAAAGCACCAATGATTCATCAATTAGACAAGCATCATAAATTCAAATACTGGCAGAAAAATCAAAATATGCTGTTTCTGAGATTAACACTGGAATGTTACAATGCACTGCTTCCGTACAGCATTTGACAACTGTAAGTGTGTATGAATACTTTTTTAAAATTGTTCCTAGATTATTGCAGTAAACAGATAGAAACTCAACGGAATAGGTAGGTACAGTATAGGTAGGAACAGGTATTGAGTTGGATTGCTTTAATCATATCACACTGGACTGGGCTTGCTGGGAATCAATAAAAGTGTGGAGAAACAAAGTGACAAAGGAAGCCACTGAGGATACAGGCCATATCATGTCACAAACAAGAGGTCATTGTGTTGCTGATTTCTTTGTCTTGTGTTACGCTGAGAGGACACTCGAAGTGGCTCTATGCAAAATTTCAAGCATATGACATGGTTTTCAACGTAAAGGCCAGCGAGCTGGCAGCTAGCAGCTACAGGAGGTTACTCCATAATGGCAACAATGCTGTCAGAGCTAATGGTGTTAACCAGGAGGGAACCAGATGGTGACACTGTGCTTCTGCGAAGACGCTGCTCCAATATGAGCAGCAGCCACTGAATGAATGCAGTGTGGTGAGCTAGCCAGTGGGATACACACATGCACTAACATGCATGAGCAGCCATGCCAGCTTCCCACAACAAACCACAGAGAAGCTCAGTTTACAGCACATACATATGTAGCATGACTTCATTCTCTGCTCTGGACGCCATTACCACATAGCAAGCAATTTTTTGCTGCTATATTAATGTCACATACAGGATGCTGCATACAGATTCACATTTACTGCTGTCATTAAGTATTATTATTATCTGAATGGTAAAATAGTAAATGGACTGCACATGTATAGGGCTCAAAGCACTTTTACACATCAAAGGTGCCGCCTGCTACTCAGTAACCATTCACTCGCACTTATGCAACAATGGAACAGCCATCAGGAGCAATCTGGGGCTCAGTATCTTGCCCAAGGATACTTTGACATGTGGGATGGAGGAGCCAGGGATTGAACCGCCGATCCTCAATCTGAACTATTACTGAAGAATGATTCTTTATCTGCTATTTCCAGACACTGAGTTTTACAATTAATGTCCTCTGCTGTTATGATCAATCAGCGATGATGTGTAAGCTCTAATTTGCTTGAGTGGCCCTTTGTATACATTTCCATTCAACGTCTTACAACACATCTTGCATAAGCCCAAACACATATTTTGAGGTGTCTTTTTACTCACTTGACCAATGTAAAACCTCAGTGTGACTTTCTCCCCAAGACTCATTCATGCATATAAAGCATATTTGAACTTCAGCCAAAGACAAGACTGAAGTTAAGTTTTCTTTAAATAGTATATATACCTAACTTACTTTTTATACATTACATAGGGAGTAACATAATATACATATACATGACTTGGCATACATGAACATGAATTACCATTACTTTTATTATTATTGATTTAAGTGATGATTATTTCCTGATCAACTAAACATTTGGTCTATTAAAACCTTATAAAAAGATTCAATTACAAAAGCCTTAGTTGATATCTTCAAACTGTTTTTTGTTCAGTCAATCCAATGAACGGTCCAAAAGCCAGAGCTATAATGTTTATTATATATTAAATTTATTATTAAAAAACAGCAAATATTAACATGTGATAAGCTGAAACCAGAGTATCTTTGACAGTTTTTTAAAAAATGACTTGATTTAATTGATTACTATTGCTAACGGTAATTTTCTGTTGATGGACCAATCGTTTCAATTCTACTTAGATCTTAATTCATAAATACTGTACAGTAAATAGTGAGGAAGACATTTTTGCATATATTTAAGAGCTAGGGCATATGGGTATGTTGGTGCTAAACTGAGACACTGTGAAGGCTCCTGTAAGTTTGTATTTTTGTATGAGCATAAAAAATGTTTCAGTACTTATGCAGTGTAAATACATTATAACCTTATTATGGCAGTTTACATGCTCATTACACTCATGTCTGTGTCTTTGCCTCAGTTAACATACATGCGTGCACTCACATTATGATTTATTTACTGCACTCGTGTTCTATATTTGTTGTGTGTTATGAAAAAGACAGACGCTGACTCACCTCAGCTCTTTGAATGGCTCGGCTCTGACGTGTGGCGTCTCCACTGATTTGCTGAACACGGCCCCTTCGGCCCCTGAAATCACAGAACACAACATCAGACAGGAGGCCGCCGTCAATTGAAACCACAAACTCCTCCCGTCCGATCAATGGACATAATCTCTGAGACTCCGCCGATCTATATGGCTCCAGTCAGCGCGCACAGCGAGCCTCACCTCGCCTCGCCTCGCCCCACTGATAACATGGACTCGCACACATTTGATAGGGAAACACATTGATGGAATATCACGAGGGTATTTTTAGACTAAAAATCTCATTTCATCAGGAAGGAAAAAGAAGAATGGATTTAAAGCTGCTGCTATGGCAGCTCGGAGCAACACTGACAATTCAGAAAAAAAACATGAACTCAAAAATATGCTCTGTTTACTATGATAGGCTGGTCTTTTGCTGTTCGGCAGACTGGATTTCAATCTTTCATTTTTATTCATGACCTCCTGTGGGCAGTGAGGCGACTTTCAATAAGGGTTCACAAAAAGAAGCAACAGGACAATGCTCTGTGAGAGGACATAGTATGTGTAGTTTTAAATGAACATTTGGTCCAGTAGGCCTTATTTTTATTTTATTTTATTTTTTACTTGTTAATGGTTCTAGGGAATCTCACATACAACAATGAAGTGCTTTTATCCCAGGATACGCTAACGTTTTTATGCCAACTACGATGTCCAGTCAAGGTCAAGGTTATTTATATAGCACTGAAGTACACATCTCACTTACAAGGCTTTATAAGAAGAATAGTAGAATTACATCTACAGAAATATAAATGGAGAACAACAGAGCAGCCATAAAACAAAGTACTCTGAATACAGAAAAACATAATTGCA
This sequence comes from Chaetodon striatus, assembly GCA_029783705.1. NCBI lineage: Eukaryota > Metazoa > Chordata > Actinopteri > Chaetodontiformes > Chaetodontidae > Chaetodon > Chaetodon striatus. The sequence continues at coordinate 26,255,375 of JAPZEB010000006.1, forward strand.
GTTTACAATAAAGAAACACAAAGCCATTAGCAAAATGCACTAAAAAGGACTTAGAATTCATGTTAAATGGAGGTTAGAGCATCTTTAGCTTCTGTACTGTGACAGATTTCACTGTGAAACTGAATATTTCAGCTGTTGCAGGATCAATCATTTACTTTGCATTCAACTGGACTAGTAAAAAGTGGGCAGGCTTAGAGTTTAGCCTGATACAGAGCATTAGTGGAGTCAGTTGGTTCCACACACATCTCCTTCGCTGTTAGATCAAGAGTAGTACAAGGGAGATATGAATGAATTTGACCTCCGCCTCAGTGTTTTGGAAATGAAAACAAAGGTTTTTCCCACTGATATCCAAATACACACCTCTTCCTATCTCTCTGTATTGCTCTGTTAGCTAGTAGCTAGTACAACTCAAAACAGTGAAGTGCGGTTTCACATGACTGGTGTGGCTAGCTAGTCATGAACAGTCTAATTTTTCTGAATTAATTTTTGCAAACACCCCTAAGTGCAGGATGAGTCCTCAAACATGTTACACTGTTATACCTGGTTATATAGAAAGAGAAAAGACAGGGTTTTTGGCACATTTGGCATTTAACAATAGATAAATGAACAGTTAACACAGGGACACTAAATGCATTTTTCATTTTATGAGGACTGTAAGGGCAAGACACACGCAAGCAGCATCTCAGTTCACATTAATTCATCTAGATACACCACTGTCCTGTCAACGCTGCAGAAGAACAGCAATTTTTAAAAAAAATCAAAATTGCTTCTTCGATTCTCAGATCTCTGCTTCTGTGCCCTCACTACTTCCTGTTCTGCACAGCTTAGCTTGTGACATGAGTCAGATGACATGTTACACTGTGACGTACATCATGCAGTTGGTGTGCGTTGCGCTTTAAAAATGAACACATTTGCAGCAAGAAGTAGTTTAAGACTCAGCAAACTGTAGGTATGTATGAGGTGAAGCCTCTGGTCTGGCATGATAAATATTTGATGCTACATATTGCCATGCATGCTAACACGTTAAGACGCTAATGTAAGCATTGATCTCAGAGCCCAGATGAAAAGAGGCTGCAACATACAAGCTGCAAACATCCAAACAGTAGAAAGAAATGTTCTCAAAATAAATATTTCAAATGATCAGTTCATAAATAACCCAAAGTATGACGTACATTCCATTGCTTGTTTGTGATGATGTAAAAAAAATCTACAACAAAGTAATACTCTGCTGGCCCTCACCCCGAGGCTCTGATTGACTGTAGTGCAAATACAGCAGCTCAGCTTGAGTAAACCGAAGCATTCAGGTACATCAAATCAACAAAGCATCAGGTGCAGATCAATGGCCATGACTAAATGTGTTTCAAAGCGTTCTTGGCACTGCTGGGAATCTAAACACTTCTCACTCTGAAACACACTTCTCAGTTTTCACTTGTAAGTTAGATGGAAAAGAAAAAAGTTCCAACCTTGTCAAATGCGATATTTGTTGGCAGTTAGCCCCATGATGAAGTGTGTGTGTACAGGTGAGAACCCAATGTCTCACTCAACACATCAAAGCTTTGACATCTCCAATATGGGACTGTCAAACCACCCTGCGTACAACAGAGGAACAAATAGATTTTCCAGTGACAGTAAAGTTTGATTGTTGAGCCTTCCATGTTGTTTGGAAAAATTTAGAGAACGAAAATCCATATTTGATGACTGAATAGTGCAGTATTAAAGTTGGAAATGGATGTGAAGTATTAATGTCTCTATATTTTACAAGTTCCAGCTTGTAAACGTGTTTCATGGAGTTCAGATCGCCTGCCAGCCCGACAATGACATTATGATGTTTAGTTAGGATAAGAAAGTAGAAAAGGGTTAGACACGTGTCAATACTGGCAAAGCATTTTAGAGATGAAAGGAAAATGTTGCTAGTAGTTTAGCCTTCAAAGGCTCAAGGCTGCAGCTTTAAGTTCACATTCATGTAGCTGCCATGTAGCGAGAGCCTTGAATCACAGTGTGTCCTCCGCCTGACTCCACACAGCTACAGACCACCTTGCCAGGAGGAAAGTGGGTAGCAGTTCAGGAGACGAACTCCCTAGTCAGTGACATCATGAATCCAGCCTCCACCTTTTTTTTTGCAGCTGTTTAGGGTTTAATTTTGACACACTGCAGTATTCTTTTGTTTTATTTTGAAAACACTACTGACACTAAGGTGCAAGAAGACCAAAAATAAAACATAAACAGGAAAAAAAAAGTTCTGCATAATGTACAAAAGGCTTAACGATACTTCACTGTATCAAAAGTATAACGATAGGCGATGCCACAATGATGTCAAATAGTACACATGGGATGCACGTTAGAGTTGTCAAAATGATGGATGTTTCCCTGGTTGTAAAAATAATTGAGCCAATCAGAGCTTTCCAGATGTAAGATAAGATCCTTTGTGTATACAACCCCAGAAGTAATATAAGAAAAATGAATATTACCCAAATATTGAGGAACACTGGGAAAGCCGTCACAAAGTGCAGCAATACTTTCTTACATTTTGTCATTTTAATGGTGCAACCACAACTAAAATGAACAACCGTCTCTTATTTGAGGCATTTATGTTGAAGCCACCTGGACGGATTTAGTCGTGGCAGGACAAGTTTGACAAGTTTGAGTATTTTTTTCAGTTAAACAGGCATTTAATGGTTGACTTTCCCTGATGTCTGGAGATATTTACAACACTTTCGTTCCCCCAGGGAGCGCTTCATAACGCAGCTCAACCTGTCAAAAAGTCAGGGAAATAAAATATCTTTATGCAAAGTGGAGCTGCGGCTCGCCCATGTGGGATAGATAACTCTAGTCTTAATGACTGCCACAGGTGGAGCCACTTCTGTTCTCCTATGTTTGTTTTTTTCTACCCAAGCAGAACTCTTATTAAAATTTTGCTGTTGAAATATTAAAAGTTTTATACTGTCTGTAAACTCACAGACAGTTATCAAGTAGAATATGTAGTACATGTAATGTCGTTCAATATCCGGTAATAGCTGAGTAATTTCGCCGGTGAAAGTATAACAGTCATAACTGCAGTAAGAATTTTTTTAAATCATTTTATCATTACAGCTCTACTTCTTACAACTGTCTCATGGGATGTAATGGGACATTAAGTGCATTATCATGGACCTAATCATTAACTGTGTTTCAACAGTGTACTCTTACACTACTTAAACACAAGCTGATACTGTACATACTGTGTCCTTGGTGTTTTGCATATGTTGATGCCCTCTGCCTCCCTGCCTGCCATATTGGACTGCTTCCCCAGGATGAGAGCTGGCAACAGCTCTGAGGATGGACCTTCAGTCAGTGGATGTAGCATCTCATATTTAGCCAGTGCAAACCCCACAGTGCCAAATGTCACAGCACATTCTCACCCTGACCTCATCACATATTGACATTTGGTTGCAGACTTTCTATGTCCATATATGACGTGCCATGTACCCTGGGTGTGTTGGTTACTGACGCTCTAAGTTGCCATGTCAACTTCTGGCTGTCACATGCATTATCAGTTTTCACAGAAAATGTACAGTTTGCAGTTTTACAATAAACACTCTATGTCCATACAACACTGCAGATGGAAGTTTTTTTTCCTTCTACAACAAATGCAAATGGTTAAATTTGGCCAACACTCGCACGTGATTGGGTTTAGGAAAAAAGAACAGGGTTTGGCTTTACAGTCTTATGGAAAGCAAACACTGGCCACCCGGGTGAAAGTGAAAATAAGGCTACACTACTAGCAACATTTTCTCTCCATCTCTAAAATGCTTTGCTGATATTGACACGTGTTT
>JAPZEB010000006.1:26283956-26294279 GCA_029783705.1 Chaetodon striatus
TATATATATATATATAAATAAAATACCCGATAAGTATCCATAGGCCTACAACGGCCTGAATTTGGTAAAGGAGAAGTTAAGAGGCTCCTCAAGAAAGAAAAGATGAAGAAATGGCAGGACAGATGGGAAAGGGATAACAACGGAAGCTAATGTAACAGCTTATAGCATACATCTTTTTTTCCTTACCCTCTCCAAAGCTACAAATATTTTTTCTTGAGCCTCCCTGAATAAATTTATCATATCATACATTCATTATCATTATCATAAGTGTGTTATTAGATTTGTAAAACTTATTCTTTGATGTAAAGAGTAAGTTTAAAAGTTTAAAGTTAAAAGTTGAAGAGGAAATCCTGTTGGTTGGAAAAAGCCTTGGTTTTTCTCTCTTGTCATGCATGCTGGTTAGTTTGTACAAATGGTTTATTTTTGGCAGTTAGGGAAAACCCTAAAGGTGTCAGCATCGGACGAGCAATGACTGTTTTTTTTTAGATAATGTCAAAAAGTATCTGTCTTATCTTTGGAGGTATTTAATTAAACATGCTTAATACATTTTAACAATATTTTGTGTTGGAGTTTGTGTTATTCTACACTTTCAGTTTTTACCCTAAATGTATATTGCTTTCAGATATCACTAATCATAAAAGAACATGTTCATGTTTGTAGGTAAGAAGAAAATTTGTAAGGGGTCAAGACATCTCCAAAACCGATACACACAGATTCTTATTGTGGTTTGTAGTGAGTTGTAGATTAGCAAATATAAAATAAATGGCTGTTTTCACCAAAAAAGAAATGTTTGTGCCTGAGGGAAGCATTAGTCTCATGCAATGTGTTCAAGGACTTTGAAAATCCAACAATAATTTCTGTTTTTACAGGTTATGGTTGCGGTAAATGGTGTAATTTTGCCAATTTTTAAATAAAACGTGCATGTTTTCTTTAAAATTTGGTGGTGAATAAATGCAAAATATCATTAAATGTAAAGTTGCATGTCCCTCCCCTAAGCAAAACTGAAAAATTACAAGTTCCTCCCCGGTGCTTAAAAATGATTTGATGCGCCTTTCCCTTTTTGCACCACCCCCTCCCCTCTCAAAAGTAACGAACCGTTCCTGGTCCAGACAGAAAATATAAAATGTGTTGTGGAATATTTAAAGACAAGTTGTTTTTCTTTTTTTCTTGATTTATTATCATTATAACTGAAATTTATTTACCTATTGCTATAACGCTATCGCATATTACGCACTCCTGTACAGTACGTAGCGGTATGCCCCTTTATGATTAAAGGCTCAAATCCGCCTTAAAACCAAAAGAAGAAGAAGAAGAAGAAGAAGAAAAAGGAGGAGGAGGAGGAGGAGGAGGAGCAGGAGGAGCAGGAGGAGCAGGAGGAGCGTCTGTCGTGGGCGGGGCCAATAAAAACGTTGTCAAGCTTACGCAGCTAGGCAGAAGATCGAAATGGCGGCGCCAGCAGAGAGGATGGAGGTAAGGTCTTACAGTAGGAAATATATCAAACTCCCTTCTTTTATCTCTGTACACCATTCACGCACGTTTTGGAGTTTCCATTAAAGATGTTGATAAGTGTTAGAGAGTCTTAACACTCGAGCTTTTGTCATTACATTCGCGCCAGCTCGTGATGCATCCATTTTAACTTAAGCTAGCTAACGGTAACGTTACTGGTGTGATGCAGCTCGGTTGCTGCTCATTCATTTAGGGTCGCAAATCGGATAGCGTTTAGATTTCGTTTATGTACTTGAACTATTTCCATATGTATTTGGTTGTTGAGGTTAATGGAAGTTGGAAGTTGAAGCGACTGATATCGGCAGTAACGTTGTTTTACTTGGTGCGTCAGTCAGCCGGCCTTTGGGACCGCATGGGAACCAACGTGTTAGCTTAGTTAGCTAGCTCAGGTATGGATGCTGCCTCACTAGTCCCCCGCTTTTACAGCGTTCAACTGTTGGTTTGCTGTAAGCAGATAACGCACTTGTGCGAGGATTTTGCCCACAGTGTCTTTCTTTATTATCGACATTAACATCAAATTTGCTGACTTTGTTACACTGTTTCCCTGTCGGACGACTATCTGGTAGCATAGCAGGTAAAGCCAAACAGCTTGGAGGTAACGTTAACAGCTACCTGTTTGGATTAATTGGTTCTACCGAGTATAAAGGCCAAGCGATTAGCCGCAACTTTGAGACATTTAATGAGTCCGTAGACAGTGATGTAACGTTTTAGGTTCAGAGATAGTGGCAAATTTACACTAAGGCCAAGATCACATGATAGTAGTGTTAACCATGTGCTCCCATCTTTTGTGCTGCGGGGGAGATTGGCCGTATTCACTGTCAAGTCGTCTAACTTAGTTGAAACAGTCCCGGTACATTTTGCTTTAGGTATACGGCGCTACAGCAAATTTAAAATCTAACTCATAACGTTATTTATGGGATAACTTAGTGTGAGCTTATCTTCTGAAGATGTCTTTAATTGTTAAGACCGGTATGTGCGCAGATTAAGTTCATAGGAATGTTAGCGTTTATATTGTGTAGTTTATAAGTTACAAACTGTGAAGGCCAGTGCTGTTTACTTTTATTCAGCTCAGTCAAAAACATTTTGATTGATAATCTATCACAATAATATACTCTGTTCATTTGTGCTGAAGTTGGTTGACTGGTGCAGCCTTTTGTCCCTTTTAAGTTAGATCAAAACTGCTTTTTTTTATGCAGGGTGAAACAATTGCTGGTAGGGAGCATTTCTTCAGGGAACATATAATTGGTTCCTGTGCTTTTGTAACACCAATGTAGGGCTGGCAATAAGTCAGTATTATATGAATAACAAACTAGATATCCTCTTAGATTTGGGGTAGACACAGCTTTTTAAATTTTGGGCACACAGGCCACCAAACCCTTCATTTAGTGGCCAGAAAACGTTTTTCTATGGTCCTAATGTAAATTTATTTAAATATAATACAGATAAAGGCAACTCAGCACAGCCTTACTCACTGAGACACTTCAGTAAATGAAAACCCATCAACAGAATGAAAATGTATAACTATTTAAATTGAAGTTTTTGAAAACAGTTGATTTATATATTATTTCACAGTCTCTTCATCTGTTTTGCCCCATCCCACTCCATCCAAACCTTTACTCTATACACTCTCCCTCCCAACAATGTGCCTGAGTCAGTCATTGCAGTACATTTTGTCCTTTGATGTTACCAATACTACTCGCTTAAACTTCTGCTTTCGTAAACATCTAAATTGTAGATGCAGTTTTGTTTTTCTCATAGTCCGCCTTTTGTGTTTCTGTTTTTTCTGTAAGGATTGCAGTTTGAGTTGATTTAGGAAACCCATAACCCACAACCCTGTAGCTAGCCAGTGGCGAGTACTGTCCACTATGTTTGTAGAACGTAGAATGAAATGGCCCGAATGAATTGGAATGTTTGTGGTACTGTAACATTGCGTTGACGAAGGCTCACATTCCGGGGATTTATTACATATGTTTCACCTTTTTTATTTAGACAAGTAATCTCATTGAGGCGTGCAGTCTCATTCTTGTGAGATGTGATAAAACTTGTTGGCCACAGGGGCCCACCTGCAATAGCCACAGGCTATTGGGCCATGGTTAAAGTCAAACCCTGTGGTGATGAAAGTGTTGTCCTTTTTTGGTTTTAAAGGCTGTGCTACAGTAAAGTGATGTCATTATCTGAACTTATCAGGATGTTCTAGCTGTTTTTATTATTTGCCTTTGTCCACTTAGCCATTATATCCACGTTATTTGCAATTTATTAAAAATTGTGTAAATATAAATAAATAATCACATAAATAATCATGTTTTCAAAATTGTTGCAATATTGATAGAGAGGGACTGAGCAAATCCATATGCTGTGTGCAGCTCAACCTTAAAATAACATTTTACCCATTTTTAAATAGTAATGTTTACCCACAAATTTATCAATGTATGGGATTTAGAAGATATTCATTTCTAATCCAAAAAACACAAATATCCAGATCCCAAGTAAATGTCTCTCCATACTAGCGGGTGACAGTAGTCTATGCAGTGTTTGTATTATTCTGTGTACCTAAATTTATTTTACTTGCCCATGTGTCCATGTATCCCTCTGTGCCCCCTATCTAAATTCACAGGTATTTGTGGGTGTGTGGAGCAATGAATAGCTAAGTGTTGTATATACAGTCAAGCCCGAAATTATTCATACCCCTGGCAGATTTTGACTTAATGTTACTTTTATTCAACCAACAAGTTTTTTCTTGATTGGAAATGACACGGGCGTCTCCCAGAAGATAATAAGACAATGTGCAAAAGGCATCATTGTGGAAAAAAATATTTCTCAGCTTTTATTTACATTTGAACAAAAAGTTGCATGTTCAGAATTATTCATACCTTTTGCAAATTGTCACAGTCTATAGGAAAATCCAAGTTCTTTACCATTCCAAATAGTCCAAGCTGTTCTAAATCATCCCAATTACCCTGATTCATTGGGAACAGCTGTTTTAATCAACTCAACAGATGAAAAACAGCAGCTCTCTGCAGTTGGTTTGTGGACAGTCATGGCTAAGACAAAGGAGCTCACTGAGGACTTGCGGCTGCGCATTGTGGCTGCTCACAAGTCAGGAAAGGGCTACATGGCCATATCTAAATGTTTTCAAGTTCCAGTGTCTACAGTGCAAAGTATTATTAAAAAATACAAGATGTTCCGCACTGTGGAAAATCTCAGAGGACGTGGTCGGAAGCCAAAAGTGACACCTGTGCTGACCAGGAGGATAGTGAGAGAGGTGAAAAAGAATCCAAGGATCACCACAAAGGCCATCCTGATGAATCTGGGCTCTGCTGGTGGCAACATCTCAAGGCAGACAGTCCAACGGACACTGCACACTGCTGGGTTCCACGGACGCAGACCAAGGAGGATGCCTCTTCTCCAGATAAGGCACACAAAAGCCTGCTTGGCCTTTGCAAATGCTCATCTGGACAAAGAAGAAGACTTTTGTTTTATGGTCAGATGAAACAAAAATTGAATTGTTTGGCCACAATGATGTATCCTTAATTTGGCATAAAAATGGAGAAGCCTTCAACCCTAAGAACAGCATCCCCACTGTCAAACATGGTGGTGGGAACCTAATGCTTTGGGGGTGTTTTTCAGCCAATGGACCAGGGAACCTAATCACAGTAAACGGCACCATGGAAAAAAAGAGCAATACATCAAGATTCTCAACAACCCATAACACACAGCAAAAGTGGTGAAGAAATGGTTAGCGGACAAAAACAACGTTTTGCAGTGGCCCAGCCAGAGTCCTGTCTTGAATCCAATTGAGAATCTGTGGAGGGAGCTAAAGATCAGGGTGATGGCAAGGAGACCCTCCAACCTGACAGAGTTGGAGCTCATCGCGCTAAAGATGAATGGGCAAAGATACCAGTGGAGACATGCAAAAAGCTGGTCAGCAATTATAGGAAGCGTTTGATTGCTGTAATAGCCAATAAAGGCTTTTCTATTGATTATTGAGAAGGGTATGAATACATTCTGGACATGCCTTTTTGTTTAAATGTAAATAGAAGCTGAGAAATATATTTTTACACAATGATGCCTCTTGTACATCGTCCCATTATCTTCTGGGAGACGTCTGTGTCATTTCCAATCAAGAAAAAACTTGCTGGTTGAATAAAAGTAACAGTCAGTCAAAATTTGCCAGGGGTATGAATAATTTCTGGCTTGACTGTATATATACATACAGTGGTGGAAAACGTTTTCGGACACCCTTAGAATTTTACACAATCTCAAATATTATCATGAAATATTTGTGGAAAAATCTTTCTTGTGTTTCAAAAGGTGTGGCTGCATTAGACAGACACAAATAAATACAAATGAGATTTTTTTGTTTCTTTATTGTTTACAAGAAAAACTAACAAAACTAAATTCTTGACAGTTTCAATATGCCAATCTCAACATTGTTGGTATCAAAGTCAACAAATAACAGAGAATGTCATTTCTTGCTGAAGAAACTCTTGGACGCCCAGATCTTGGTTTGTCTTCCAAGCTGTTGGTTTGTCGGTATTTCTGCAGAGTGTATCCAACTGCTGAAGGACTGCATCTGCACTTCCTGGCTATCTAGTGCCAGCTGTACCCTTCCTGGCTGAGAATCTGTATCTTCAGGTGTGTTTCCTGTGTTAGGTTCCTTGTTTTAGCCATTTTTGTCTCTGAAGAACTTTCAAATGTGCTGGCTTTATATAGACACGAAGCACGGCAACAAAAATTATGTCTTTTAATAAAAAGCACAACCTTCATTAGTGGATCACTGGTACCAAAATGACCCAATACTCAAAATGTCTTATGTATTTTTATAGAACTAATCAATTTTAAGTTTTTAATGGCTTTTTTAGGATTTGTTTAGTAATTTGGCTGTGACTGTACGAAAAGAAATTGCACTTGAAGACCTAAGAGTGATTCTTAATGCAATATTTGACAAATGCATGGGGTGTCCGAAAACTTTTTTCCACCACTGTATTTGAAATGAGGAGCAGTTAGATGATAGGCTGACAGAGAAGGTGTGTCGCTGTGCTATTGTCTTAAAAAAGCTCTGGGTTGATTTATTTATTTTTTTAAAAACCAATCACAATCATCTTGGGTGGCTCTATAAGCCCAGGATGCTGTGATGGTTTCCCTTGCAAAATAGTGTCAGGAAGATTTGTTTTGGTGGAACATTTGCATGTGGGGAGGTGAGCTCTGCCCTTGAAATGGCAAAATCCCTGCAAATAAGAACTTTGTAGGTTGCTAGTTCAGCAATGTATCCTAGTGCAATGATTTGTATGACATCTAATAAATTAGCGCCCCACGAATGACCTTATCTATGTAACATAAAGTTTGATATCATAAAGTATCATTAAGCAGTTTAGGTTTAGGCAAGTTAAGTTAGGTAGACTGGATTAAGGAAAAGAAACAAGGTGAAAACGTAACTTAAAGTAAGTCAAAGTTTACTTGGTTTTACACAGTTATGAACAACGGCCTTCTGGAGGATGACCCTGCATTGTTTGACCCACATCCACCACCCAAACTTGCTTCCCTGTGGGGTCTTTATTCAACTTCCTCATTTTTGTAGGCGCATTGGTCATCAATCAATCAGTCATGTGATCACAGCCTTCCCAATTATGTGGGTTATACATGAATTACTAGCTCAAGATTAAGTAGGCTGTACATGAACTGTGGTGCTTTTGTTTGTAGGTATATGTACAAACAGTGCATGAGAAAAGCCTGACTTCAGAGGCTGTTGTTTCATACAGTGGTAGGTCTGGTTATGTCACAGTAGTTTCTTGGCAATGGGGATTTAAAAAAAAAACTGTAACACACAGAGAGTGGAAAGGAAAGATGATTCTGCCTGAAATAAGTGGCTAACGGCAGGCTCAGATGCATAGCATAGCTGCGTCTACATCCTTTGAGTCAGAATACCAGTCACATAACCTCAGGAGAGACACTTTTTCAAATTGCAGGGACAAGTTTTTGTTTCAGTTTTCAATGCGCATCCGCTTACGTTCTCACATTGGCTTTATCAAAGCATTTGCATGTATGATTCTATACTCATTTATTTTGCTTTCTCTTTTGATTTATCACCTGCCTGCATATGCAAAAGACAGAAAAAAAGAAACATATTTTTTATATCAGGTAATACTGTGCCACTAAACAACACCGCAACATTATAGTCATAAAAACTTAAAATAGAGTTTACTCAACAACAATTTGTGTCTGAGTCCAACCCCGTTATTATCCCACCTCCCCCTACCTTTCTCTTTACATGAACAGATCTTAGATGACTGTCAAAGTCACCTTAGAGTTAACCATCAATGTTGAAAGAATGGCATCATGGCTGTCGGTTATGCTTCCATGCTAGATGTTATGACTACATTAGCACTAACTACACTCGCCTTCTCTCTCACACAGATGGCCCATTATGTGTTGGGGGGATAAAGACATGGAGAATATTACACTCCTCTACTGCCTATAGGATGCTGACTGCCTGTCACTGACATATAACTGCTATTTGAAAACAAACAATGCCAGCCGTGGTCTTTGCAAACGGCTTCTCCAGAGCTCTCCAACGTGCCTCGTTTGTCAGGGACGGTGCCAGCTGCAGACGCCCGGAGCAGAGGGGAGGAGAGTGCCTTCCCTCCACCACGCTTACAATCTAATCTGGCTTCATGACCACCGGCGCCTGGATTTATGTCAGCCATGAAACAAGGCTGCGGGAGATGTCCTCGAACTCTGAAGCCAACCAGGTGTGAGGGACACAAACACACACACAAAAGCTGCCCGTGAACATACATGAAGGAGCAATTTGTCCTTTTAGGTTTCTAAAGACAGGTGTGATCCTTCCCAAAGAACGGGCTGTGGATGGATTACTGAAGGGGCCAAGAGTGTCAGCCCCCCCGCAGCCATCACTTGCAAATTGTCACTCAAATTAACACAAAAGCCCTGTTTCCACCAAACACCTTTGGTATGGAACCTTTGAAATCAAAGGTAACCAATGCAGTGTCCACAGCTCCAGGTCTGTGTGCTAGGTACCCCAACAGAAGGGTGACCAAAAATGGGGACGATACAGAACGGTTCTATTGGTGCCACCCACAACTTTTCACAGTGGAAATGGAAAAAAAAAAAAGCTCCCCGAGCTGAACTGAACTGAACCGTACTGCTCAGTGGAAACAGGGCTATACCGACCACTCACTCAAAATTACCACAAAGTGATGCAAAAGAACTGCAGATAGACACAAAATTACTCCAAAAATAACCACACAGAGACACAAAGTGGCTCCAAAGAGACACAAAACAACCAAAAAAACGACGTAATATTACATGAAGTTCAGGTGTGTTTTGCTCGTGGGGCCATTTGTATGTCTGTGCCTAGGGTCCCATTGGCTCATAATCCGACCATAGAACTAACTACATCATCTGAGACAGTTCACTCAAAAAAAAACAAAAAAACAAAGAGATCTTCATGGGTCCACTCAGCTGTAAGGAACTAAGACCTGACTCAGGCCCAGAGTCAGAGCAGAAAAGCAAAGCTAAGTAGACCTTGGAGCTTAGATTATATTGTAACATATACTATTAAACTCAAGATTGAACCTCCATGCTCTGACAATGATGCAGTCATGGCACAACTTCCATATGCAGGGTATTCAACATGTTGAAGGACACTAAGAGCAGTTGTTCTTATTCTTGCAGCTTATTTTTTTTAATGTTCCTGTCACACTGCTGACATTTGTTTCATAATAAAACAAAGTAAACACCCTTCAACATACTGCACATCTCCAAAACTCACATGGATTTTACAAGTGTCTCCTCAGTTTGCTACTCATTTTATTGGTCTGTGAGAAACCAATGCAGGAGAGATGAGCAGTTATATCACACACACAAACATGCATGCACACACCTACACAAGCGCACACACACACCACACACACACACACACACAAACCGATCAGTAGTAGCTCTGCAGTCACTGGGGTTTAATGGATTCTTCATCATCTCCTTAACGTGGTCAGCTGACAGGAATCCAATGGCTGCTCACACACTAGCACATTCCCCATTCACTCCAGATAAAACCATGAAATGTAGGCTGCCTCTGTCTCGCCTTGAATAAATTCTCGGCCGTGACGTCCCCCTACGCAGTAACTCTGAGGTGTCTTTTATGGTCTTATTACGGCTTAACGGTGTCCACTCTGAGGGAAGGAGGGCTGGAAATAAAAGTGTGAGACTGAAGCTTTCGGGGCGGATATATGACTGAGCCTGAGAGAGGTTCAATGGAACATAAAGATGAAGATCACCCAGGTAGTTTCATGTGAAGGCAGATATACTCTCAAGTGCTGAACTGTTAGTTGAGGTTTACCACAGACCAATATGTTTAACTCTGTGTTGCACTAAAACTCAAACAGACCCATGACACCTGTCACCGCTCAGTCCTTCTGTAATATGAACGTGATTATGTAATGTTGCCATAGACAACACATAATGTTGTCATCATTGGTACTGTCAGTGAGTAGTGCTAAAAATAAGACTTTAATGCAATGGAAAATAATAAAAGACACTTAGATCTGTTTTTACACAAGAGAGAATTTTATTGCATAAAGTTCTAAAAATATGTCCCTTCAGTGACTGAAGTTTGAAACTTTTAGCCTCAGAGCTGCATATCACAATTTGTTATGGATCCCAAAGTCATAAGAAACCTTTCTTAGCATTGAAAATCAAATATAAGAGGGATACGTTGGCCTCCAAGAGCCCTTCTTCTTTTTAAATCTCCTAAAGTGAAAGAGCATGCAAAGCACATCTAAATAATTACCAATCATTGTT
>JAPZEB010000006.1:26295121-26310731 GCA_029783705.1 Chaetodon striatus
ATAAAGGTTTGTGACTGTGTCTTTTCAGGTTACTAATTAGCTCACTGAATTATCAGAATATTGTACGACTTGAAGACTGAGACTTGCTCGTGACTTGCACATGTGTGACTTACTTCCACCTCTGGAAAAAACATGCTTATGTCTCTCTGAGCAAGTTATCTTAATTCTGTACACAAGCAATTTATTGGTTTCAGTAACTCACTCAGGTAGCCAAATTGCACTAGCAACAAAAAGAAAGCAAAACAAAAACAAAACAAAAAAAATTGTGAACCCTGGTTAGGAGCAGCATGAACCCTGGGAGGATTCTCTCAGGGCATTTGACAATTGGCTCAATTTAACTTCCTGGGTTCAAAATTGTCCTGCGATCTTTGCAGTATGCTACCACCCTCTCATTTTGCCCCACTTTTTCTGTCTGTCTTCACTGAAAAATGGTCCTGCACATAAAAAAAGAAATGCATTAAAAGTCCTCACAGGCAGTTCTGAGAATAGGCACTCTCCCAAGGGCAAATATTTCAACAGAGGCCTCATAACATCCTGGGCGACCCTGGAGCCAAAAGGCTGATGCAAGGTTAGCTTCAGGCTGCTGAGGGTCCACAAGGCGAAGACAAGGGTGGAATAATACTAGCTCCTTCTGAGCAGCTGGGAGGAAAACATCATAACACAAACAGACTTCCCTCATTACAAAACAGGCCAAGAAAGAGCAGGTCAGACCTCCCGGAGCGAGTGTACAGAGGGCGGCTGATCTCTGAGCCCTTTTTGGCCGTGACCCTGTGATCAAGAATCTGGTGGAAGCTGTGGGAGAGCTTTACTTGCAGCGGCTGAAGGTCGGAGCTGTTTCAGTAATGACAGAGAATAAATCAGAGCCTGAAGGAAAGAAAGCTGAGGTCAAAGGTGTGGTTAAAATAATCCCAGAGCTCAACTGTAGAGGAACAGAGCGAGAGAGGGAGTTTTGTTTGTTAGGTGATGCTTTTTAAAACTTTCCAATTAATTTCCTGAAGTTTCCCTGTCTGTCTCCCTTAAGGATGGATGTTTTTATGATGTCTTTTTTTTTATATTTTCAGGGAGCTCTTGTTAGATTTTGCTTTTGCAGGTCATGACCACAATGATTGCACCAATTTAGGTTCTGGGCTCCATCAATGGATGTTCAGAGCCGGTGAATCCTACCCATTAATGAGGTGACCAAAAAAGCTATTTTCCCTTACAGTTCACAGTTGACCCCTGAGTTTATTAATTTGGCCTTAGTTTTCCTCCCAGTTAAAACTGAGGCTGTAGAGTGCAGAATGTACCAGGTGGAAAAAAAGGTGAAAATATGGATTAGCTTTTTTTATTGTGAGAAAGTATTGTGAACAGGACACTGGGTGTGTGACAGATAAACAGCTGACTGTTGATATGATTTGGCCCTATAGCTTTAACCTCTAGTAGAATTTGAGCTGTTGTTATTGAGGCATTGCAGCTTGCCTTCGAGCATCTCATGTCCAGACCTGCATATGCTGGATTATATTCATCACTTGTTATAAAGAGCAAATCAGGTCAGGTCAGTTTATTGTCAAATTGACCATAAAACATAAATTCATCAATTACATTTATCAACCAATTGATATTCCTGGATTTCTCCTCCTTCATGAACTTTAACATATGTCACTACATTTGAAATTTTAGTTTTAAATTCCATTCATTTGCTTATTATTCAGAAGTTAAAGTAAGTCCCTCCAGAAAATCTTGCAATCGCAATAATTAATTAATTAATTCAATGAAAGTAGGCAAAAATTGCAGGGGCTTGCTTTTTTGATAAGTCCCACGATTTTTCTGCACGTCATTTGAAACGTCATCAGACGCATCATCAAATTGCGCTAATGACATTGCAGTATGAAGAAAAGCTCTGTATTGACATAAGAATTTGTACTTTGTTTAAATGCATGCAAGATGTGTTGAATTTATTAAAATGTTATGTTTATACAGGATTTTTTTGCAACATTATTGGTGTCCATGTTTTGAAACGAATTAGATAAAACTTGAGAAGAGAACTGAAACACTTGCAGCTGTTTTTGTAATATTCAGTGTGATTATGATAGCAAGTGAATACATGACTTATTTTTTGGAGGCAGTAGTTAAAAAAAAATAAAAAATCACATTTTTTTTCTCCTAACTTGCAATTTTTGTCATTAGCTGTAATTTTCTGTCAAAATTGGCCACAAATTCAAGGTTTTTTGCCACAAGATCCTGGAGGGACTATAAAGGTAAAGGACAAAGCCGAGTACAATACGTGCAATGGCTCTGCTCTGTAGACATAAGGCTGGGTTGGTGTGTGCACTTTGAAGCCCGCTGTCATCCAAAAAAAGGCCATATTGTCTGTGGAAACAGCTTATTATGACCTTTATTTATGTTACTGTTAGGCAGCTACCTCTAGTGGCCGTAGTATTTATGATGAGAGTTGAGGAAGAAGTCAGGTGATGCAGGATGTAAAATGACAAGGTTTGTGTAGAAAAGAGGTTGAGATAGTGGATGGGTAAAACAAACTTTTACTTTTAACTTTTACCCAGGAGACTGCTGTTCACGTCCCATGAGAGACCAAAAGTCGATGTAACAAATGTGCTTGTTTTAACCTAAAACGTGACCTTTCTCTCAACCTAGCCAAGTAGTTTTGTTACCTTCTATAACTGGCACCACATGTCAACAAAACGTCAGGAAGATGTTGGACTCGGGTGCCCACTGACTTAGTGGGTAGAGCAGGCGTCTCATATATGAAGGCAATGTCTTTGCCACACTGGCAGAGACTTCAACTCCAGCCTGCATCCCTGCGTCCTTCTGCTGCATGTCATCCCCTCACCCTCCTCAGCTTACAGAAAGGCAACAATAAAAGAAAAAATCTTAAAAACAAAAGTTATGTTGAACAGTTCTTAGATTTGGTTGGAATTCAAATCAGGTTAACGATAATTTAAATATCTAATGATAGAATTTCACGTTGCATGGACAGTAATATTATGACATTTTGCAGACGTTGGGTTTTGGCCTCCATACCATACAATTAAATGTTGTTTCTCTACATCAAGATGACGTTGGCATGAAACATTTGGAAAGACAATGGATTTTGGTTACTTAACAACTTAAAACCAACAAAATATCAACATCATCTGTCATCAGTATTCTACGTTAAAGTGGCATCGGCACTGGGTGTTGTCCTGACACAGAACTTTGGTTCCTCCACATCAAAACCTAAATTTAACCAAATATCAAGGTTTATTGACGTTGGTGACCAGTTGGGCAAAACCACTTAGTTTAGGTATGCAACTGCAGTCATTTTACAATGTTAACCACGTGTTTAAAAACTGTGACCATTAGTACATGTGCCTGTAGCTGGTACTCTCCAACAATATCGTTCTGGGAGTCACCGTTAAATTACATATTCTGGCATTTTGCCTTAAAGTTAATGTATATGTCAAATAAAGCAAAGCTGCTTCTGCTGTTCATTTGGCATTTTGAAAGCCCCACCACCACCCCAGCATTATCATCACTCACTACTCCCTGCTAAGGTGAGGCTGATGCATTCTTGGGGACCAATTATGTCAGAGCCTGGACACCAAATATTACCCCTGTACAGCTTGTACATCCACATAATAACTCCTTAAACTGTTAGAGGTATTAGATAAAACTAAAACAAAAGTAAGACAGAGGTCGTAAACACACTGATTTGTCCTTCAAGGTAGCTACTGAGGATTTTACGGAAGAGGTTACTCCGTCCCTGTAATCCCATGTTAAACAGACCCTATGAGTTTGTAACCTTTAATTAAATTAACAGTATCACTCCAGCATTAATGAAGGGACCTACACAAACACACAACATTCTCTGCAGGGCAATGTCTTCTGCAGCTGGTATAAAAGCAAGACAAAGCCAGGTGAGTTCAAAGTTCAGCCAAACATATTAAAAGGAAGGCTTTGCTATCAGCTGAATCTGCAGAGTTCAACCAGGGGTTCAATGCACTTCAAAAGCAGTTTATAAAATCACACCACTTAAACATTTATTTGTACCCTTTAAGGGTAACATATTTCTCTCTCTCCTTCTCTTATGCTCTCTGGAGCCCTTGAGTAAATATTTAACGTTTCGATTCTCTTTTTCAGTTTAGACTGTTGCATTATACAAAGAGGCTGTTAAAGAGTTACGAGTTTGGCATGGTCTCATCCATCTGCCATCTGAAACTCTGACTCTGATCCCACTTTCAGCAGATCATCCTCAGTCCAGTCTCTGAAGGACCAGAGTGGGAGATGCAGATGTTGCCTCAGTTCCACATTTCTCTGCATGTAAGCTGAACTGTTGCTGTGATTTGGCAGAATATCCTAGACTTTAGAGGGGAAGGATTCACTTCGAGTTTTGATAGAGTTTTGTTTCAATCTAGAAGTTGCAAGTCTGCGTAAACACAAGTTCAAATGTCAAGATTTTGGTTTGCATGATAATGATTTGGTACGCTTTTGTGATTTACTATTGCACCCCCACAGAGTTGAGAAAAAACTCAAAATCATATCAGCAGAGGCTCAGATATCATGACCTTTAGTCCTTATAAAACTCCCAAACGACAGGATTCTACACTTTCCAACTTGAAAGGATTTTACTTAAAACTTACCCGCCATTAAGGCGTTCTGTCACACATTAATGACATTGCTACTTCATCATCAGGTTTATTTTTTTAGACGTATGCTGTGTTCCTGTCAAGACAGACGAGGGTGGAAACAATTCATCAATGGCCTATGTTCCTAAAGGAATACAAAGGCCTTAGTAAGTAAGTAGTGTGTTCCTGTCAAAGTTGGAAGTCAGAAATTTTCATGCTTAAATGTCAAACTTCCAAAGTTCAAGCGTTCCAGGTGCACAATGCCAAACATGAACAAAAAACATGGCTTTCCAGAGGTTTCTTCGGCAAGAGTACATACAGTTGAACTCTCAGCAGTGCAGCCTCCTTGCATAAATGTACAAAACGGCGGAAGGAAAACAAGGCATTACATAACAGATGCCATTGTTATTTTACAGCACTTTTATACTTCCAAACATATCTAAATATTACATTCACTAGCGTAATACAAATATTGTTTACAAATACATCCTACCCCCCTCACCTATTGCTTGAACTGTGTGCTTTCATGGGTGCTGCCATTGTTGGGTTACATCAGACAACTGTGACTTAATGAAGTCACAGTAGATGACTTTGCCCTGAGTTTACAAGTAGGAACTCCAACTTATATTGGCATTCCATTGTACGTTTTCAAGTAGGGGGTCGGAAATTTTTGAGTTCTGAGTTGTCTGAAATATGGCATTAACAAAGCTCCTCCAGAGCCAAAGATGACATCGTACAACTGTGGTCTGGTACTACTCATGACTAATAAACTGACCTGTCTTGTTATGATTGTGATGATGGTGGTGATGGTGATGGTGGTGATGATGATGATGATGATGATGGTGGTGATGATGGTGATGATGATGATGATGATGGTGGTGATGATGGTGATGATGATGATGATGATGATGATATTAATGACTGTTGTTGATGACTACATTTTTTATATTTCCATCTTATCCATCTTGCTGGGTCACTTTGCATTTACTTACCCTTGTTTACTTCAGTTGCTGCTAATTTTTCAATTTGCTCTAAATTATTATCATTTTTTTACACTGCAATTGTTGTTTTCCAGTCACTGTATTTGGCTTTGTTACGTATGTACATTCTCATGCCTTCACTCATGCCTCTTTATGTTTGTACTTGCTGTACAATGAATTGCCCTGCTGGGACAAAATAAAGTTGAAGTTGAAAATTGGGTTCCAGTCCCTTTAAATAGTAAAATCTGCATGGTGCATGAATTGTTTATAAGTCCTAAAAATGTCCATTCATTCATCCCATCCCAACTCTGACCTCTGTTATGGGTTTGGTTGTCAGCTGCTGCACATTATGAGATGGTGGCTGGTTGGGTTTATACTGTGTGCACTGTGCAGTTTATTGATATATGTGAAATAACATGTCATAGATTTATAGTACTGCATATTTATGGTCCTAATTTATTTGATGACTGACTCATAGCCTTGTTTAAAGTGAACATTAGCTTGAAAATAGTAATCTACTGAATTTATTTGAAGCAGATGAGAAATGTGCAGGAAGAAAAATGTATTTTCTTATTTATTTAGTGTTGAATTTAATTAATATTCTTTTTTCCCCATCCACTACAGCTTTTAAAGCTCTTAATAAAGAACTGTAGTAGATATACAGTGGATGGTGTGTTTTAATAACTGTCTGTGGGGAGTACATGTCTAGGTGAGCAAGATCAGAAGAATAAAATGACTCAAAGTACAAAATAACAGGAGTGGTTGCTTATTGATGTGTATCTCTTGACGACTGATAGACAACTAGGAATGCTTTAGATAAAAACACCTGTCCTTTAAACTTTACAAAACCTTTGAAATATTGTCTTTGAGTTAACAGCTTTGATGTTTTCTCTAAAATAGTTCTCCATGAATGATCTGATCTCTTGATGAGTAACATCCTGTAGCTAAATGTGTTTTGAGGTTATAAATGTGGCCAAATCTGAACATGGATTTATCATTGATCATGAGTTTCACCAAAGAGCTGCTTTACTCTCATCTCAGACTACCAGAGAAGATAGAGTCTCTGCAGTACAACACTACATATTTGAAAGAAGACAAGAAAGAAAAACGATTTTTTCTTTCACAATGCTCCTCTGTAATCATCCAGCCATCCTTGATTTGCCTGTGCAGAATATGAAAGAGGCCGAGTACCATAATGTGGAGTGGTAATTACTTAGTGAGTGCATCAAAGCAGACCGGCTGCTGATAACACGTCTCGTACAGAGAAGGGAGGGGGTGAAGACTCTCTTCCAATTACCTTTCTCTCTCCTCACCTTTTTTTCCTCCTCTGTCCTCATCTGCTCACTTCTTCCCCCTACAGTTGGCTCTATACTATTATCTGAGGCTGAATTCACTCTAAATGAGTCTGGACCTCAGTGAGTCAACGGGACATAATTGAGGGTAATGAAAGGGGTTTCATTATAATTACAACAAAAAAGGAAAGGAACAAAAACATCATTAGGTAATGTCATTATGTTGTGGGGCCCTTGGAAACTCTGGATTATTTTTGAAACTACGAGTCCTGATTATGATGAAGGCGAGATATAAGATGTTTGCGCTTGCATGTGATGGCTAAAGAAAGAAAAAGAAAATGCATGCATAAAAACATTCGTATTACACACAACACAATAGAGGTGGGAAATGATGTGCTTTCTGAACAGAGAAGGATTACATGAGCTCACACCCAAAAAAGCTTTTCAGCCTATGCTTTTGATCCATGAACACATTTACCTTCAACTTTGACAACCCTGGTTTAATTCCAAACTCAGGCCAATTAGCTTCTCACCTAAAGGTTGTAATTACACTCAACGTTTCAGCCTGTCTGATAGCACGAGTCCGGAAAAATCCTTATTGCGGTGAGTCAACCGCATCCTCAAATTACATTCATGTACAAGTCATTTATACTGGCTAATACGTTTTGGAGGAAACATAATAGACACATTGAATGTTTTCTGCAACATTTGCATATGCACGTCTGGCAAATAAAGGATGATTAGCCCACCTACCAGACGAGCACAAATATATCCAAGTGCTTCATACAATAACCCACTGTTTCAAATATATTGATTTATTTTATTTGTAGAGCTGCATGCAGCCAAGCGGCAAGCTCTGGGGCTGCAAAATGAAGCCAGCATGCTTAGTGCCAAAAATGGTTACAGCCTGGTAAAATAAATAAATAAATAAATAAAAATAAAGCTAATTCCCCCTTCATGACAGCTGTACGGGGGGTTGAATTTTTACATAACTTACCCATTTCCATTTTATTAAGGCTCAAAGTTTTGTATAATTAAGGGTGGGCTGGTTTGAGAGAGAAGCTGTCTGTGGATTGTGTCTTTGGCTTCATGGTCAGATCCACCTTTTGCTCCTCCACAGTACTACCTCTAGTCCAAATATGGTCACTTCTAGCTCCAAAACAGGAGTCCACAAACCAATGGGTGATGTCACAATAGCTACGTCCATTATTCATACAGTCTACACGTGCAGCCCATTTACTTTGCTCCTTACTTGCACGACTTTCTCTCTCTGTTTATCAGACCACATATGAGACAAGAACTAGCTAGCTAGTTTACTGGTTGCTCAAACTAACTCCCGCTGTAGACTATTTTGCTGGGAGGAGAGCAGGCAGCAAACCCTAAAGTCCTGGGGTGTCACATTGGGCTGGTAGCCAAAGGCAGTGTTGGGTCTCACCTATGTACTGGCAGCAACAGAAAGTTTGCTGATCTGGTAGAGTCAGATCGGTCTACAGATCAGACCCCCAGGTGCTGGGTTTTGCACTTGGTGAATTTGAGCCGAAGGTCTTGTTAAGCTATAATTTGAGGTTCTAGCTTGCTTCATAAACGTAAGCTTAAGCCATGAGCCTACGGCTACACTAATGAGAAGGCTAAAGTATTAGCAACAATTTCTCTCTATCTTTGAAATGCTTCGCTAATATTGACAAGTTCTCTTTCATTTACTGTCGACTCTCTACAAGACTCACTTTTTGATAAGTCCAGGTTGCCTTTTTGGATTGTTTTGCAGTCTAAGCAGTTGTTGCCAGTGCTGGAAGAGCAATTTTCTTTGCAGAATTCTCTGCCACTGACTCAGGCTTTCAGCATCTGGGATGAACATGCCCATCTGAATTTTATGACAGCCAATAAGAACACGCTCTCTCTGAAATAACCTGTGATTGATCAAAGTTTCCCATCATGGGCTAGATTTTATAAAGCCCGAAAAAAGAACTCAGCAGAGGTACTTATGTCTAGTGTTTTTCTTAGACTACTTGGATTACACTATGCTGAAGGGTTATTGTGGGCTTTTTGCCCATTGACGCCAAAATAAAACTGTCTACCACAGATTTAACATCTTCTTTTATTATGTTTAGGCAACTCATGGTTAAGGTTAAAGAACGATTGTGGTTAAATAATGATGACATTAATGTTGCCTTGCAGCTGCTCTGAGGTGCCATGAGTTTAGTGCACCTGACCAAACACCCCAACCTCCACTCCACACACATTTTAGTCTCCACACAGCCCAGTAAGTAACCATATCAATCCAGTTATGTTCATCCAAAACAATTCCGTGCTGTATAAGTCACCACCTGCTTAGCTCCAGCTGCTTCTCTCCAAAGCAGTAGATGTTAACATGACTCTGATCCTGAGCACCAAGGTGACTCCTGTATTTCTCCCTGTGGGCTCTCTGCCTGTAAAAGTTTAAATACCTCTGGCCTTGTCCACTCTCCGCTATAAGCTGTATACTGTATTTATCAGTCCAGTCGGCTGCTCAGCAGTTTTCTCCTGAGCTCTGAGGGGAAAACAGCATGAACACATCGCATGAGTGAGCAGTGCTTATTTTGGAACTGGAGTTTGATTTGAGGCTGGCCTGAGCGGGTGCAGGAAAATATGTGGAGGGAATATCAGCTGACCCAGTGACTTACAAACCTCTGCTACTGTACAAAGCTGCTGCCCTTCAGGTTTTTACTGAACTTACATCGATGGGACTTGACAGACACATAAAGTAGAATTTTTGAAGAACATTCCTACTAACAAAATCACATCAAGCTCCTGGATGGATGGTTATTTAAAAAATGTATAAAACTTACCAGTATGTTTTGTAAGTATTTTTAAATACTGTAGTCTAAATACATCTATCATCTTGAAAAATACATGACACATTACACACATTACATTAAAAAGGGTGTGGCATTGTATTGTTCATCAGAATTACATACTTCTAGAGAAGGTTTTGAAACAGAAATTACATCATAATGTCCAGAGATCAAATTTACAGAAAATATGACTGAAATGTTACATTTATGAAGGAAATATGACATTGTGCTACAATTTGTGAAAGAAAATGAGGAAATTACACATTGTTTAGCTGGTGGCAAGCAAAAGAAAAATGGGAGACAAATTGGACTTGGACTTGGACTTGTTGATCCCACATGGACCGATATTTGTTATGTTGCTTTTCAGTCTTAATAAAGAATCAGTTTTTCTAGATAACGTCATACCTATGTGAATGACTATGCAGTGATTATTTGTGTTACAGCTCATTCTCGCATGTAACAAACCTATCTGCTGCCAAAGTGTTCCGAAACAAACCATAAAGAAAGTATTTTAACAATGATTTGACCCAGCTGATCATCATATTCCCTCTGTTTGTGTGTTCTCATTTACTGTCTGTCTGCTGGGAGCCAGTCGGCGTGTCTGACTGGACTGTAAATAGCTGTAGAAGCCATAATGAAGCCAATGATAGCAGTATCATGGATTTCCAATGACCTCAGCCAGGCCAGTTAAAGTTATATGCAGGGTATAATTATGCATTTTATTGGTTGGGAAGGAAGGACTTGGTAATGACATGTGGCAGCTTTAAAAGCCTCTACAGTCCCTTCTTACGTCAAAGGGACAAGAGGACAGATAACAGCTTGTCCTCAGGTCTGATCTGGGCATTAAGAGCTGCAGTTTCACTTGTGTGTGTTGGACAGACAGGAGCACATGCACAGATAAATGCCTACTGCAAATGCATACACAAAGTGTTCATTTAGACACATATTTTACTCACACCTTTTGAAATGAAGAGAAAAAATGTTTGTGTAGGAGCTACAACAAACCTATACAACAAACCACAATAGACTGGTGAAGGGATGACGTTTGCTTGTAAGCCACCACAAATGAACACCAGTTTTATGAAAATTTGAGCTCAAATGTGATCAACAGAAAAAAAAAAAAACTACGTTGGCTACAAGTGTCAACATCATTACCACAACAAGGATGTCAATCCATGTTCCACATGATGACGTTCTGTAGTTTTATTTAGCCACTTGTTGGCAACTGTCACTTTTACAGGCTTTTAAAGGCTTTTGAATTTACGAGCAGGAAATTTACTGCGGTATTTTATGTCATAGAACAAAACTTGAAACTCTCTTAAGCTTGTGTTAACCAAAGACTTTATGTCAGGTATTTAACCAAAATTAAGAAACACCCTCGCCTTCAAAACGAGGGAAGCAGGAGTGCTAAAATGCTAACTAATTTATGGATCATAGCACTCATTCTTGCACCACTCTATTGTTTTGGTAAACTGATCAAATAATTTCTGTAGCATTTAACAAGTGCCAAAAACTGCACTCCCTTAAATGGCCACTTGAGACTGGCTGCAAAACAGAGTAAATCCCTGTGGACCACCATTTTGAAATGCCCAACTTTACAGCAGAAATAAACATGTTTACCTGGTAGAAAAAAACTGTTTTGGTCTCTAAACCCAATTTCAACTGTATGGTGTTTGAATTTTATTATGACTCTCATCTTTACATTATAACAAGGCTTAAAGTTGCGCGGGCCATTTGAGTGATAGGCTGTCTGCAAGGCGTTGCTACAGTCTATATGAGCCCGTTCCACCCCTCATTCCTCTACAGCTCCACCCTCTCATCCAAATATGGATAAATACTTTTGGTTCCAAACAAACAAACAAAAATGGTGACAGCTGAAATGCCGATCTCAGGGCTCTAAAATGGCAGTCCACAAATCAGTGGGTGATGTCGCAGTATCTACATCCATTATTTTAGACAATCTATGATTGAAACATGATGTACTGTATATACAACTGGTGTTAAATGCCTGGGAATATTCTTCAATTATTTCATTATAGCCCTTGATCCAATACATAATATTTCAATTACAGTAATATTTCAAATACAGTTAGCTATTCTGTAGACTCTACTTTACCCTGACCTGGACTTTTTTGTCTAAATTGAATTGAATTTAAAAAGTATGGCTTATTTTGTTAAGTATAAAAAAAGAAAAAAATGCTATGGAATTTGCACTGAAATTTAGGTATCTGAATCCTTCTGTTTTGTTTTTGTTTTTTTCTCTTATGTTGCATGAAGCATTTTGTTGTGCAGTCCTGTGTTGTAAAATGACAATAAATGAACCTTGTACTGGCTGCTATATTGAAAATATTCAAATGCAGACCTGCTGCAGCTATTTAGAGATGAGACATTTCTCATCAGCTCCGAAGACAAAGACACATGCAGATACATTATAATAAAATAATCAGAGACACGAATATACACTCAGGTGCACACATAGAAACTTTTTGTACAACAGAAACCTTTTGGGAACTCAAAGGCCCGTTGCTGTCTGCTGAGGCAGCGGTTGCCAAGGTGTTTGATTAGCCTCGTAGCCCTGAGCAGCCTCATCAAACGGCTGTGGAGATAAATGGAGTAATTGGCAAATCATTGGCACTCTCTCCCTCTGTGTTTCTGCTTTGACTCTCTCCCTACACCTGCTCCCAAAGGCTTTTTAGTGTTGTCACCACAACTGACTGAAGCGCTCTGAAAGACTGAATTCAACTCTCTTTTTTTTCTTTCCAGTTCTGTCATGTCTGTCTCCAGAGGGCACAGCCTATACGCATGATTGTATGAATGGCTCTTGGATTGTATTAATTAAAAGAAGCGAGCCAAACCTGCAGTCAGTTTAATATTCAGCAGAGTCAAATGGCTAAAAATATGACAACATCATCACAAAGGCAACTGCGTGTGTTTTAATCTGAATCCCAGTTCAACTCAGAATAAAACCTAATTTACATAGTAAATTTTCTTCTCTGGAAGCTCTCCAAATAAGTGTGAGCTGTTTTGCTGTGTTACTTTTGTTACCATTGATTGAAATAGACCACAAAGATGACTTTAGACTAAAGGTCTACACACAGGACCTTTTCAAAACTGGGCATTAGGTGTGTAAATATTCTTTTAAAAAATATATACAAAAGGTTCATTTCGGATTTACTGATGTCACTGATTAAAGTTACAAAGTCCTAATATGGTTCTTTTGGTATAAATAAAGGAGATAGTTTCCTTTAATTGTGACCACAATTCCATAACTTAGTAGCTATTAATCTCAAATACAAAGGGCACCCAACCATGATCCAAGCTATGCTTTTTCTCTTAGCAGTGCTGGTGTAACACATTGCAAAGTTGACTTGTGCATTACAAAGTAATTGCGTAAAATGCAATTCTCATTTTAAAAGTAATGAGTAATGTGTAATACATTATTTTGTTAGAGTAATGACTACAGCACTGTCTCACAGTCATTTGTTTTGGTGCCTAAACCTACAAGTTATGTAAATAACCACTAGCCAGATTTCCACTTAATTTGCTGTGGACCCTCATGACCACCAGAGAATGAACCACTGTGAATATGGTGATGCCTAGATCTTCCTATTCGCACTCCAGTCAGGATAAACATCACAGCTTTGTGCCATAACTTAAAAGGTTTTAGATATCTCATGCCCTCCATGAAAGTCAAGATCCACTGTGACCAACGCTCCCCAGAGGATAAACCATTTTCATTTTGAGCTTTGATCTATTACCACCCTCAGGACAGACCTGAGAGTTTTCACCCCTTTACTGGTAAGGCTTCAAGAATAGTTGGTTATGATAATTAAGTAATTATTGGTTGTTTGTGTTATCAATACTTGTTTGGTCCTGTTGGTCTTGTTTAAAGTCTTCTGCTTGTCTTCGTTGGCTCAGACTGACTGACATCAAGAGATCTTCTAAAACCCTTTTTCTGTGCTATTCTAGTTTCAAGTTGGAAATCAAAGAGGACCCACAAGTGCCTGTGTGAACATCACGCAACAGCGATCACAGCAGTTGGTTGGGTAAACATAAGCTTGTTGTGTTTATTGATGTCAGAATGTTGTGGATGTTAAAAGTTTGATGCTGGGTTTAAATAGACAGTGACGAGTGAATATTCTAAATAGTTTTGACTTTGAAATAAATACTGCGTCAAAAACAACTCCCTTCTATTAAACAACTCGCAACGCTACCTGTCCTTACGAGTCCCTCCCCGCCCTCCTCCACCACCCTCCATCTGCGTCTCCCTCTGTTAAGAGCAGCACTTTGCTGAGGTGGGTGACAGTAATGAACTCTGACTCAGTGAGGCTGGAAAGGATGTAAATGAATGTAGATGAGGATGAAGAGTGATTGCTCACACAGAGGGCTCTGAAAGGTGTGTGTCAGGGAGAGAAAGTCAGGGGGGGAGAGAGAAAGATAGTGCACCCATGGGAGCTCTTAAGTGGAAATGTGCGGCCCAGTCAAGAGGAAGACACTTCAAATATCTGTTTATCTATTAATGAGTTTGAATGGATGGATTGATGAACGGGTGGGCGGGTGGATGAGTGATGGTGAATGATGGCAGATGGAAGTATAATGGTGAGTGATGTTAGAGAGGAAACAGGAACCAGACGAAGAAAATACTTTTTTAAGTGGGAGGGAGGAGAGGAAGAAATTAAAGAAATAAGGAATTAGTAAGGATGAAGGAAAAGGATGTAACAAAAATGAAAAGGAGATCAACTGTGAATCAAAGACATCAAAACTTCAGAAAAATGTGTGTGTTATTTGGCTGGGGCTTAACATCCAGCAGATTATCTAATTTATATCTTAATTACACTCACTGCAAGTTATTTTAGTTCCCTCCTCATTATCCTGCTGTATGAGTGAGTGTACAAAATAATAAGAAATAAGCGATGATTAAATCTGTCCTCGCACAGCATGGACGGCTGATTTCTTTAAACCTAATTAATACAGAGAGTTTTAAGTCTGGAAAAAGTCTTAACTGGTATTTCTCATCTTTGAAAGCCCTGATGTCTGCATCAAGTGCAGAAGCATAGAAATATATTATAAGGTCATATCTTCCATGATATCATTATCACCTTATTTTTTTCACTATAATTGTATTGTAGTAGCCAAGGGTCTCTTGCTGCAACTACATTTGCTTACACACATTCTGCTGGCCGGATTCCAGCAAGTATTTACATGATAAATAGATGCAGATACAGTAAAGTTTTTCACAGCCCAGCACCTGGGAAGTTTGCATCCTAACTAATTTAAGGGATGACAGTATATTGTCATTGAAGGATGCTTGCTAACTAATTTCTAAAATCATGATATCATAACTCACTGATATAAGTTTAAAACATTTTAAAACACTCATTCTGCATGTGAAAACATTGTTCAAACCTAAATAACTTTACTTTACGAACGTTCAAAACCCAATTAATTTAATGAAATTAAAAAATTAATTAAAACTAAATGTATTAAAAATGGTCATGGTGGATTTCTACCCTAAGTGCACTCATAAATTATTAGTTAAAAAAACAAACAAACAAACAAAATTCTGCTCCAAACCTCTAGAATAGCCTTCCATTCTCAATTAAATCCTTCTCCTCCTCCATTGACACTGCTAAAACAAATCTTAACAAATCCATGTTTTTTTAATGGCCTTTGGTTGTTTGTAGTGGTTTTCATATTTTAATTGCTCTTACTGGTGTTATTCTATTTTATATTTGTTATTTTGCTATGTATCTATGTGTCATTATTTTCATTTGTACAGCACTTTGGTCATCTGCAGTTGTTTTTAAATGTGCTGCATAAAAACATGAGTTTGTTACTTACTGTTTTTATGAATGGTTAACTCATATCAGTGAATGAAGTGATGCTTTAAAACACATTGCATATAT
>JAPZEB010000006.1:26310831-26323547 GCA_029783705.1 Chaetodon striatus
TCTCAGTCACAGCTGCAGATGAGTGCATTGTTGGCATCATCAGAGAGACCTCTCTGTCGGGAATTACTCCTGACAGAGACAGCAACATGCCTCCACTGGAGCAGACAACAGCAAACTCAGAAGTGGGGTGATGTACATGTTATATAAGTGTTAAATCGCTATACGTTCTGACAGCCATCGCTGATAGCTCAGTGTTTGGTTAGTAACGTGAGTCTCACCACTCAAAACGAAAGAAACATTTGTGGGGTTCTCTCTCGTGATTGAATCGAGTGGGAACAGGATGCCAGAAATGTAGAAAACAAACACACTAAATAACTCATTCACAATTTTAGGAGCCATAATCTGAAGTTTAAATCTGCTAAATGTCAATTCATTTAACTAAATGTGTTGTATTTTGAATCTTTTGTCATGTTCAACTTCCGTGTTTCAAAGGCATCGGCGTACTCTGAACATAACAGAGCACAATAGCAAATAATTATTAATCATTTCTAAAAATTACAAGAAATATTTATGTGCATTCCTTATTTTCACTAAGAGCAGTCAGAAGCCGGTACAGATTTTGTTAGTACCTACGAAAAGATTGGAGCTACTAACATATTGATGAATGTTGAAATATAAGTAAATTTCCTTCTGTGAACAGTTTACACACAAATTCAATCTGCTCACGTTTCCTGAATGAGACCCAGTGAGTATAATCTATCACTTGCATTCTTCCTTCTCTGCCAGTGACAAGAGGCGGCGAGCAGAGGTGAAAGATGAGCAGAACAGTGAACCAGCAGACAGTGTTCACTCTGATACTTGACATGATCAAAGGAATCACTCAAATTCAGAAATGTTCTGGATTAGTTTTAGTTATTTTTATATTGCCAGATTTGGGGAATAATGATGCAGATGAGACAGAAAGGACAATGTTTTCACAATTTCAAGCAGACAAATTCTCTTCCACTATGTTACTGGTCATTTGATGATCTTAGTTTCATTTTATATATATTATTATTAACACAAATGCACAAACCTGATCAATGCTAGGGTTCTGTGGAAAACACTGATATCAACATTTGACTGTTAAATACTGATATAATGCTGTTACTTGGCAACATTTTCTACACAACCATAGAATATATATATATATTTTAATGAAAACTCTTCATTCAGAGTCAATAGAAACAAAATAAAGCTCACAAAAGCCGTCTAGCTTCATCTTTCCACTGTTCCAACAATTGACAACTCTGGTTTAATTGAAATGAATCCTTGATTTATCCAATTAGATTTGACAATATGCTGGATCCATACATGCTAAAATTACTGTTCATTTAAATGGAGTCTGATGGGTTTGCTGATAGCGATTTTAGGGCGGTTTCTGGTTAAACAAAAAGGTTTATCTCTGTGGGGATCCTTGCCATGATATTGTCAGACACATATGATAATAATCAGAGCCTGTCAGCAGCAAAAACAAGCACAAGCACAAAAGTCCTGAATGGTTGCATTGCAGTCTTTTTTGCCACTGACAGCTGCAACGGTCTCACAGTACTGGACCAATTTCAAAAACTGCTGTTCTTATTAGTCACTTTGACACAAAAACATGGAAAAATAGAGTCCAAGTTAAAAAATACCAAAGTTACCCTTAAACAGCGCAAACAGTACATAAAAACTAAACACTAGCATTCCGATTACCTGGAGTCAGTGAGACAACAGTGGATAAACAAGTCAGGAAATGAGAAAACCAAACTGGTTGAACTGCAGAGGAGTCGCGCTAAGTAAAGTGGCCTTAGAAGTCTCCTGTGTGAGCCTTCACGGTAAAGCCTCAGCTGCACGTGAGAACGAGACAAAAGGGAGAGAAGAAAACAAGAAGCCAGGAGACAAGAAGCCAGAGGTTGTGGGAGGACAGAACTGTGTGTGTGCACGCGTCTGTGTGTGTGTGAGAAAGACAAAGATGACAAGATACTGCTGGCCTTGAGTGTGTTCAGCAGACACTAATTTCACAGCAACAATTAAAAATCAAAGTCTAAGACCAGAACATTTGTGTTTGAGTGTATGGGAATGTACACGCCTTTCTCCTCTCTCTCTTTCTTTCTGTGTGTGTGTGTGTGTGTGTGAACAGAGCAGGACGCCCATTCCCAAAAGGAAACATCTGTACATTCCAGACAAGCTGTGTAAGAAAGATGGAGACCGAGAAAGAGAGCGAGAGATCTCCTCTGTTAAACCCATCAGCAGATGAAACAGGACAACATTAAGATGCTCCGCCCACAAGCTGATCATTCACACATTAGGCTGACACCTTATGTAATGCTCTCAAACATCAGTGCCAGGTGTGTGTGTGCGTGTGCTTACGACAGACTTTCTGACCTTACGATCGACGCTGCATAGACAAGAGGAGATTAAGTCAAGAGAAAGTGTGTGTCTGTATGTGTGTTTAACATGACCATATAATGTGACCTTCACCATGTCTATTAGCAACAGGCTCCCGTTCTCTCAGCTACCTCTGGACACACGTGGTTTTACTTACACACACACACACACACACACACACACACACACACATCCACACACACACACACACACACACACACACACAAACAGGATTTTCAATATCTTAAAAAAAGAGTTATTTTCCCAAATTAATTCAGCAAAAACTGGTCAATAGCCTGTTACTCTGATCTTCTGCATCCTCCTTTGAAGTTTCGAAGATCACATCTTTGTAAGTCAATATATGCTGCCAAACGTGAAGACTGATAAACATTAAAATAATGTATTCAATTGTCCAACAAGCAGATGTTATCAACTTCTTCAATTTTTCAGTGCATTTAAAGGGGCAACGTTTTTCCACAGGCCTCTTTAAGCCTTTCAGGACAACTCTGAGAAAGATTCTCAGCATGTTTCATGTGGACCACACTGTCCTTATTTCACAAATATCACTTCATATGGACAACTCTGTCCACAGTGGACACACAAATAATCCAGCAAAGCCGAACTAAACTTGTGATGTACGCTGATGTCGTACAAAAGAAAAAAGAAAAAAAAAATTGCATTATTTCTACGATAAATAAATAAAGAGGTAAATAAATACATACATAAATAAAAGAACAAAGCTGCATTTGTTTTTGTTATCACCTAGCAACTGTGGTCTCATGACGTAAACCAACTGAGTGCCAATCATGTGGGATACTCGCGTCTGGGTTCATGGACCAGTTTTGTGACATGGACTACAGAAATGAGAAGTCAACATTAAGCTTAATCTGTCACTTCCTGCGCTTCTTGTGGGCAGACTAATTTTGCCTTCACCGTCCTCAGTAACACTCTCTGCTCCACACTGACCACTGCAATCAGAACAGCTCCTTCACTTCTTAGCTCCTGTCTAAGGACTACATGTCACCTCCTCCTCCTTGATTCCTGTTGGCAAATATGAGCTCCCTCCCATCTTTCTCTTCACCAAGCTTTAATTTACTATCTCAAGAAAAAAGCTTAAAAAAATCATCCTGTCTTGCTAGTTGTCATCTTACTCCACTCACACACGAGTACTACCTGCACAGATCTGAACCCTGCTCTCCTCACTGACTGCTTATGATGCTAATATAAGCATTACATTATTCTACTTTGCATTTATTGTATGTCAGTTTGACACAGCACATCGGCTCAGTGTCAGTGTGTGTGTGTGTGTGTGTGTGTGTATGCATAGTATGTACGTTTCCAGTTGGAATAGGTGAACTGACAATTTCCAGTTGTTTAATAAACATTTATGAGTCGTCATGAAATTATACCTAAACTCCAAAAAGATAATGGTAAAAAAATACGCAACCTTCATATCCTGAGAAATCTTAAGGTAAGCTTTTCACACTTCCAAAAGGGAGTTCAATGATAAGAAGCAGCTGACACACCTTGATGCAAATATCAAACAGACCACAACCAAACATGAACCAAAGCCACAGCAACACATATGGTCAGTAGAACAAAATGTCCAACATCATCAGTAACCAGATGTATCCGCTTTGAATTAACACATTGGATCCTGACAACCTGCCAGTTTCCGTACACATCAGCTGGTCACTCACCCATCACTCGGAGCCTCTCGGCGCCCACCACCACCTCCTGCTCGTCAGCGGAGAAGAGAAGCTTCCCAGAGGTGGATTTGACTTCAAACATCTTGCCTCGTGCTTTAAATCCACTGGATCCTGAACCGAACACACAGAAAGAGAGGAGACATCAAAGAGGAGTGACTGGAGCTGATTTCTTACTGAATTAACTCTGGATTTGAACATTTAAAATGCATCCAAGTGGAAGACATTCAAGGTGTCCTGTAGGACTTGCTGACTTGGGCAAAAGAATACTCAAACTTAACTTTAAGAGCCAAACCCCATCATACTTTCTAGTAATTCTGGTGTCATTCATGAGACTGCTCAATATTAAATAATAACCTGTTTTGGTTAATGTGTCAGTACAGCCAAAGAATACCATAATATTACCCAGGAAGTGTCACCTGAATAAACTTACTGCTTTTTCGATGAATACATTTAAGCGGGCCACCAGGTGTACTGCTGTATTGTGTTATAGTACAGATCCACATCACCATGTAGTCAGAAATACAACACATTACAAACTTTAAGTAACCTTAAAGGTTTTTTTTGCCACCTGGGGTCAGTGGGACTGCGTAAATACATACCATTACCTTATTTAACTGATATGGGGGAGGTGTTAGCAAACAGCTGTTCCCTTCAGCTATGTTTTGATTTCCACCAA
This sequence comes from Chaetodon striatus, assembly GCA_029783705.1. Lineage (NCBI taxonomy): Eukaryota > Metazoa > Chordata > Actinopteri > Chaetodontiformes > Chaetodontidae > Chaetodon > Chaetodon striatus. The sequence continues at coordinate 26,315,566 of JAPZEB010000006.1, forward strand.
CTCCCAAAAACATCTAGCTCAAGTTTGTCATGATTTAAGCTGATTCATGGGGCTTTTCTTTAGAAAATGGCTGCCTGCTGCAGCTGGAAACAAGCGACAATGAAAGCGGTGACAGTGAAGTAAAATTGTTGTGGGCCAAAAAACGCTCTGTGGAATCAAGGGGAATGGCAGAGTCTGTTTGGGTTCATCACTATCAGAAGTTTGTCTGGATGTTTTGTATTGTTTATTTACACGTTGACTCAATGTCTTGATTGGAGTCCATTTCTATTACAAATTCAAGGTAACTACAGCTACAGTCCATAGGCTGTGTGAAATAATGGACGTAGTTATCGTGATGTCACCCATTGGTTTGTGGATTCCTGTTTTGAAGCCTCGCGTTCGGCATTTTGGCTGTCGCTGTCTTGTGTTTTTTGGAGCCAGAAGTGACCAAATTTGTACAAGAAGGTGAAGCTGTGGAGGAGCAAGGGGTGGATCATACTCACTCATCTGACTGACAGCTTGTCAAGGTCACAGTTGCCTGCCCTTAATTATGCAGAATGTATAATAAAATGGCAATAGGTGAATTACAGAATGGTCACCCCCTGTACAGTTGTTGTAAATGTTGACATTAGCTATAGAGTCAAAAATTATTATTTTGTACCAGGTTGTAAACTGATGTAAATCTGGGCATTTGAACATAGTGGTCTATGGGGATTTACTAGCCTCTGGAGCCAGCCTCAAGCGACTATTCACATGCGAAAAAAAAGCAATAGTTTTTGGCTTTAGGTGGTGTATTTCTTATCATTTCTTTACTTGTTTTAATTAACTGTACACCCTAAAGAAATATTATCAAATTTTTGGAAAAACAAAAAAAGCGATTCCAGAGAGAAGCAGACAGAGGGGTCTACAAGATGTGTTTGAAGGATATATCCACGCTGTCAAACCAACTCAGCAAAAATAAATGGTTAAAAAGATTAAGATAGGTAGAGGCTAATGCCTGACTATAGAATACAGATCACAGTGTAAAAGTGAACCACCACATAACTCTCGATCGAGAGAGAAGATCATAAATATGAAAGGAAACTTTGCCAATATTCAACCAGCTGTGTGTCACCAAAGTATGTGCAGACGAACAATGTTTGGCTGGGAAAGCCAAACATTGTCCATTTGCACATACTGCGATGACACACCGTTGGTTGAAGTTTCCCTTTTTCCCTGTTTCCCTTTACTGGATCCTGTAGAGCAGGGTAAATTTTTATTCACTATTATAACCATTAAAAAGCAAGAGTAGCATGTGACATTCAGTAGGCTGTACTTTCAGTATTAAGCTAGCTAGCCTTGCACTTTTCAGTGTATGATCTTGGTTTTGGAACGGAAAGAAACATACATCTCCTTCCAACTTGTCCAGGTAACAAGTATCAGTAATACATGATGTGCCCACATACAACATTTAGCTCCAAATCCACAAATCTAACTAGAAAATCAAGAAAATCTGAAATGATTGCATTAGAGTCTATGGAGAACAGCCCTGCAGTTGTTGGTCTCTTGGCGGAGCTTGCCGATACTATGCTACGATTGGCTGGTCTGCTTTCAAGAGGTGGGACTTGGCAAAGGATTAATTACACCACATTACTGTACACCAGTGCTGACCACGTTAATTCCTTTAAGTGTGAATATTAACTTGATGCCACATATTTTGGGGTCATCCCAAAGAATAAACTCCATTTCCTCTGTTACATTTGTCAGAGTTATGTCAGTGGTGTCTGGTAATGCAATGTAAATGATTCAAAGAAAATACATAAAAACACTTGTTTGTGCAACTAGTTCATTATGTAACACAAACTGTGAGTACGTCCACCTAACAGTGTACTAAAAGCTGGTTTGAAGCAGGATGTGCAGGTTTAGCTTTGGCAAAACTACATGCTGCTTTGAAAATATCAGCACCGTGAATGCTTGTTTACCTGCTCTTATTTCAACTCTTGGAATTTTAGACTTCCAAAATTAAAGTCTGACAGTATCCAAAAAGTTGTCAGTCAACACTTCTTAATCTAGAAAAGCATAAATGACAAACATATTGAGATAAATAGAATGAAGCAAACAATTCAGAGCAGTTTGAGGTGAAAAGTTTAACTATTTCATCCACATTTGACCTGTTTGTGAACGAGATTTCTACCACGACATTTCACTGAAGGTCAGCAGGAAACAGAGGAAAATACTCAGATCCAAGCCGCCAAAACTGAGACTGGTGTCACAACAAACAAGAAATAGAAAATGTAGACAACTCCCTCCAACTGAAATTGCTTTGTCTCACGCGGCAGCAGAAAACACTCTGCGCTGGGGGTGACTGATTGACGTACGTGCAATTGATTCTGTCACTCTCCATCTGGGATGTGAAGTTCCTCCCCATACACAAACGCCGCTTAGTCATCCAAGAGAAACATCCGAGCAGATTTCGTCTTCCTCCTCTTCAGACCCAGAAGGCAAATGTCAGCGCACTTTTTAACGTGAGAGACACTTCCTGTGCATGTTTACACAAAGTGATTTCTATTCACAGAAGACTGCCAACTCTATTAGAGTGTGACAGGCGGAAAATGGAGGAATGTAAAGAAGAAAGCGCCATCACAGAGTTATGGTGGTGCAACTGAGGCCTCTGCTGGCACACTTAAGGGGAACGGAGGAAGAATTTATGATGTGCTAATGTGAAATCCTGAGAAATGAGGCAGTGACTCCTGACAGTTAGAGCTGTGGTTCCTGACCTGAGAGTCTGGACTTCCCAACAGGGTCCCAAGATAAATCTAATATCGCACAATGATTAAAATGATGGCAAACATCATCTACTACAAAAATTTAGATTTACTTTTCCTTGATGTTTCTTTAATAATGTGTAAATGTAAAATACTGGATAGTTTCACATCACTGGGCTCCAAATTAAACAAGCTCTAAAAGGGAATATCATGATTCATACTCCCAGTAACCCTACAAAGCTTCACCACACTTTCAAAAGAATGTTACAAGTGACAATAAAGCATACGTAAAACATAAAAGAATGTGAAATTCGCCCTCTGAAGGCTTTATAAAAAAAGTCTCTTCACTGACCAGTGAAATATATGAAACTTCTAAATGGCGTGCATCTGTTGCAGCCGATGTCGTCAGTATTGTCAGGTTTGATGTTTTTGAGAAATGAAAACATGAATCATATCAAAAGAAAAAAAAGATCAATAAAATACATGAAAGCTTGCTGCGTCTTACCTGTTACAAGTTGTGTGAGCAGCTGGTTGTTGCTGTTGACAATATTGACCGACACGTTTCTGGACGACTGCAGGAACAGCGGGCGGCCCTGCGAAGACAAAGATGAGTTTATTTATTCACTTTGTGGTACAATGGTTTTTAAATGACTAATGTTTCTGTTAGGAGCAAGTATGAGGACCGATGACAAAAAGGGGGAAAAAACCCATCCCAGTCTAAGGGTTGTTGCTCAAACTTAAGATCTTTTCTGACAAAGGAAAGAGCAGTGTCTTATGTTCCAGAGTGTCCTCACTCTCACAGTGTAAACTCAGTCTGGTTCTCACAAAAAAGTACAGTATAAGGGCATAATCTATAATAATTACATTTTTGTCCTTTATGGAGACAGCATGAACGTGTATAGAGGGTGCACACTGATGTATTTGCCAGGACGTAGTCTGACTGGAGGTGAACTTGCAATGTTGAACAAGGATGTACCTTCCAGTTTTAACCACACATGTTGTGGGGCTCTAAGGAGGATGGCAGTGTTGCTCAGTGGGTCCATAACGTTGGTCCAGACTGACCTTTTCACAAACATTTGATGGGCTGCCAAATGACTGAACAGGACTGCCATGATGTTTGGTTCTGACATTCATGTTCCCCTTAGGATGCAAAATAACTCAGCTGATCCCTTGACATTTACTCTAACGCCATCATCAGGTCAAAATTTCAATTTGTCCATTACTTGAAGATCAGACACCTGCATCTCTGATGACACTCCCATTAGCCTCAGCTGTGTTAATTAGCAAACACTGGCATGCTAATATGCTAAATTAAGATGTTGAACGTAGTAAAAATTATAACTGCTTAGCATCATCATGCTGGCATTGTCATTGTGATTGTGTTAGCTTGCTGAAGTTAGCATTTAGCTGTGCACAGCCTTACAGAACTGCAACCATTGCCTTAGACCTTCAGTCTCGGTTGTCTTTTATGGTTGTTTTAATTGTTAGGAACAAGCAGGGTGGAGGGCACGCACATCCGAAAACTTTTACATGTGCTGGATCAAGAAATCAAACTACAGCAAGAACCAGACAGGAGATCCGCACACTGTACTAAAAGCTCCAAGTAGTTTTAGTTGTGCAACGGTTCGATCTAACATATATCTTTGTCAGGCATTTTGCTCCTGCCTGGGAAAATTCATGTGATCGCCCAATCAAGTTGGAGCAATAATTTGGAAAGTTGGCAAAAGTTTTGGTACAAGTTGGCAAGTTGAAATCACACATGCAAAAATATGGTGGATAAAAGTGACTGGCTGATGGTAATAAACTTCTCATTATTTCACATACTGCATGTCAAATTTTTGCTCACTCAATTTCAGGTTGTAACTTTTGGTTGCTGTCCAAGTACAGTGACCGAGATTAATTTAAAAAAAGTTCTTTATTGGCATTAGTTTAGTTCTGTGGGATTTACTGGTGCAGCAAAAAGTCTGTGACAAAATCACTCTGTAGGCTTCAAAATGTATTCAACACGTTGTTTTAAAGCTCTGAGCTACAAAATACAACATATCTTCTTTGCAGCAGCCATGTTGTCTCCACATTACAACTCACATCTCATGAACACAGCAAAGTCGAAAGAGCGACTGGCCAACTCAGGGAATGGGACCATGTGAGGAGCACGTGAATGCAGCATTACATCCAGTGTTCCCTGTCAACAGCTCACACCTGAGCTGACTTGGGAGTTGGGCTTATATAGGCTGAGCCAACTGTAGTACTAAAAAAGCACAAGAGCGCGCACACGCACACACACACACACACACACACACACACACACACACACACAATAACTGTCCGAGCTCAGACACTTCAGCCTCCTGCTCCTTTTGATAACTTCCATTTCCCAGAGTGCCCTGCACCAATCGGTAATGCTGATCACGTCGGACACTCGGCTCTTTCTGTGCCCGACTAATCTTCATGCCTCAGTCAACTTCTTAATTAGAGATAACGGCCTGACCATTGTGCTACGCTCGCAGCCGAGGAGGGGATATGTCTTGTGTGTATAATACTGATAACATTATGGCTCTTGCCAAACTTATTGAAGTTCTCACAGTAAATACACCAAATGTATGATATGCAAGCAAGAAACTATTACAATAACAATGTGGTGTGACCTGAATGTGAAACTAACAGGAAGTTTGAACGTAGTAGATAACTAGAAGGTGTTGCAGTCCTGATAATTACATTAACTTTAACTGTGGAGTCATTTGAGCATGTCAGATGACAAGTCCACTCCATCTGTCAAGGTTTCAGGGTGTGTGACTTCATCTTGTTTGACTTAAAAAAGATCTGTTACTACCAAGGTACTGTGGCAGCAAAGAATTCTTACTTTTTGTTTATTTCTAGTGGGCTTGCCATTGTCAGAATCATTTAAACAAGGAAAAACAATCCCTGTGAGACTTTTGTGCCTTTGTAGCTTTGTAGCTCACATTTCCCAAATCTTCAAAATGAAGGACAATTTGTTAGAATCTAATCTAATGACTGTTAAATGTTGTTGCAAGAGGGGCTTTTTGGTTTTATCCAGATTTATTTCAAGCACATTTTGTCTCGCACTAAAACACACAGAGCCCAGACTGTATAAGTGCTCTTGAGTGAGAGAGTTGCTAAAAGCTGCTCGACTGGGATCCAACTAAAACTTCTTAAAACTACAGTGAGGTAGTTTTGTGACATATTGTACTTTAGGGCCAGTACTCACAAAAAAGTGCAACTCTACAGGGATTGAAAAGCCGCCAAACACACCACACGAGACAGAACAAAACAGAAGAACTGACCATGTTCTTCAAACGGACTGAAGCTCTGTAATAACAAAACAAAGCTCTGAAAACATCACTGCAAAAATCACAGTCATTTTTGTTTTACTTCTTTTAAGAATATAGGAGTTTGGTTTCCATACACTTTACATAAACAGCAGTCTCATAGCTTCATTGCATGCTTGGTCAAGAGAAATCCTGGTCGCAATTTGAGACAGACTGAAAGATATCCATTTTGAGGCATGGCAGATTATCAGATACATGTTGGGTGAGTTGTGTAATGTTTACATTGTTGCACTGCTATGCAAACAGAGAAATAACAAGCTTTGCCATAGGGTTGGAGAACAGGGCTTAGTTAGTGAGTCACCGCTCACTCTTGCGCTTTCCATACCTTCAGCTGTGCAGACATCAGTGACAGACAAAAGAGGGAGAACATGAAAAATATGTCTCATTGGTAATCAATGCAGTGTGCATGGAGTAGAAATGGACAATTTCATAATGACCAATATTAGTCAGTTCATTCTTTCTATCATCCAGGGGGTAAAGTCAGGTAATTTTGGACATTGGGTTAAATGGGATGAATAAGGGTTTACATCGTTTACATCCATGAAAAAAATATTTTGATTGGTGTGAGATAACTACAATAAACAGAGCAAAGATTCAAAAAATTTAGCAGAACTTGCTAGCTAGGCCATGTGGCATGTAGATTTATTTTTTTTTTGTAATAAGAGAGCTGCAGCTAAAACAATAAGGGTATAACAGGACAAAAATGGTTGTGGGATGTTGCATTTTGTTCAACTTATAATCAAAATATTGTCACAATTCATTGAACGTTTTATGAGTTTTGAGTGAGTCTATAATGCATTCAGGTAAAATGGGACAAAAAATTTAACTAAAATGAAAGAATTTTCCTAAGTGAAACCAGCATGTTTTAAGGCTACAAGGTGCCATAAAATCATAAATTAAGCTATTTTGTGCCACCCTGCCATACTATAGACATTTGTAGTATTTTTGTCACCTAAAAAGATGATGCAGTGAGTCCATGTCAGCTACAGTAGTCCAGAATTAGCCATTAGGCATGTCCATTGTAGACAACACTGAACCAAGGAAACAGGCAGCAAAAGAACAGAAAGAACAGAATAGAATTAGAATTGACTGATAAATGGACGAAAACTAAACAAGAAAGAACAAAAACAAAAAAAAACCCCACAAGTAATACACAATAAAGTTAAACAGAATAAAATAAAAATAAACATTACTGTCCCATTTTACCTGAACATCTCATCTGAGTGAGGTAGGGGTACTTAATGTGTTTGAATGTCCAAAATATTTTAGTTTTAGGTGGTTTTATTGGTAATTTACCAAAAAGTGTTGCAAATTAACCTTTAACTTTACCCCATTCTTTCATTCATTCATTCATCTCAGCTCATACAAAAACATACTAATCTGTATTCCTACGATTTCATTGAAACAAAAGACATGTTTGCTACATCAACATTCAAACAAAACCATGATGTTCCTCGAACCTCAGGACACAGGATACGGACCCTGGATCTTTTGTGTCAAAGTCCTGCATTTTGCATGTCCACCATGCACACATACCATCTAGCAACAACTTAGTACATCAACGAAACACTTCCTTTCTATGAGGCAGGGATTGCCATTCCTTTTTTTTAAGTTTAACCACTCGTATTCACAATCTCACTTTTATCGATCACTATCCGAATTCAGTGGCAACCAATCTAATTCAAAATCCATACCAGCCTGAAGAGAATCACGGGGCAGTCTATATTCTGCGTCTAAGCTCAGGTGATGTATAAAATGTTGGTTTTCTTCACAGCACCAGGCTTGATCTTTTAAACCACACACACAGAGTTGTGTGTGTTATAGCAGCAAGCTTATCGTTCCATCTCTCTGCACATTTTTTTTTTTTTTTTTTCTCTGCTACAGTCTCGTGAAATGCCTCAGAGAGGCTACT
>JAPZEB010000006.1:26323615-26336317 GCA_029783705.1 Chaetodon striatus
CAATTAACCTATCCCCAATATGCATGTCTTTGGACTGTGGGAGGAAGCCGGAGTACCCGGAGAGAACCCACGCTGACTAGGTGTCTTCCTTGGCTTTATTTTTTAAATCTGTCTTTCTGTCCGTTCTTCCTGAACTGACCAGTTGTCTTGCCATCACATCCTCCTCTGTATTACTATTCTTCTCACCTTTACTGCTACAGCTACAGTAGCAGCCACCTATCTCTCTCTCTTTCCTCTCCTCTGTTTATTTCTCCTCCCGCTCTAATTATTGTATCTTGAATACCCTCTAACTTCCTATTTGCCCTTTCCTTTTTCTATTTTTATATTCATCTTCCTTCTAGACCTCTCACCTGTCCTATTTCTCTGTCCAATTTGTCCAGTATTCTGTGACAAGTATTTTGATTGTGCAATATATAAGAAAACTTTGTCAATATTTGTTTGACATCACAAATCATTTTGTTTTAATAATCAGCAATAACAATCTCAGCCCTCCTCAATGTGCCTAAAGTCCTCGCTATATCAGCCTCTATTTATGTTTATGGACATGCTGATGACTGATTCATATGTTGGCTTGCAACAACAAAACCTGTCAAAACTTAGAGCCAAATTAATGCACAATAGATCTGCAGTCACTCATGGCAGCTTCTTGTACTGTTTTGGCAAAATCTGGTCTTCATTTCAATATGAAAATTTTCACTGTGCCATGATATTACACTGCAAACATGTTGTGCTTGTATGAGTCAGTGTTGAACTTGGCTGCCTCCTTCCTGCGTATCACAGCCTGTCAAAATATGCTCGCTGGCTTCCCATCTCTCTGGTTCTAATTCAGACCTCCTCCATCTGTCTCCCTGTTTCTGTCCTGGAACTACTTCTTCTGCTTCTTCTTTCTCATTCCTCATCTTCATCCTTGCTCTTCTTTCTTTTGCTACCTCACTCTCTCATGCTCATCTCTGCTTTCCTATCTCCATCGCTCATCCTCCCTCAGCTTGCGTAAGGTCCTAGACAGTGGAGATAAAGCGCGCTGCTCTCTTGCATTATCAAGCCATCCGTCCACTACCTGCACACAGCTATTATTACTGCCAGAGTATAGACAGAGGGAGAGAGTGCATATCACTTTATCGTGCCCATCTCTCCATTTCTGTGACATCTCTAGGCTTGGATACTCCCCCTGTAACTGTAATACCAACGGCAGGAAGCACATCAGAATGTTAATTGTGTAAACAAGAGACCTCAGACACATTTTACATTTGTTTCAGTTAATGCTAAAGATTTCCTGTGAGAAAACGTATGCCGTGGCTCCGTGCTACACAGTGGAGAAAAGAAGTTGCTAACACTGCATGGGTTGTTGCATGCATTTCTTTCCCCACTGAAGAGCACTGATGGGGCCATATGGTGTTTGTCACAATGCCGTGTCTTATCTTCTCCTCTTGTCTCATCTTCGTGTCTTGTTATGACAAGAAATAAAAATACATGATGAGAAGATATAATACAACATGACAAATCTTCTCTTGCTCTGACATGAAATGTCACAAAACATTCTTATTTTTTTATGTTTTCCTGATATGAAATTATATGAAATAATGTGAACGTGAAATGTCTTGTTATGACATGACACAATATGCTTTGGTCTTAATATGACATTTCTTGTGGCAAGCAGTGACGTGGCCCGATTCTAAACCAGATTTTAAATGACTGATTTGTCTTGTATTATTTTGTTATAACATGACGTGATGTGATGTGGTGAGGCATGACATGATTTGATTAGTTATGACTTTCCTTGGCGTGATGTGTCTCGTAAATTTGACTGGACGGCCAAAGTCCATGCTGAAGTCTGTTCCTTCACAAAATCAGAGTCATCCATCCATCCATTTTCATCCTCTTATCCCTGACGGGGTCGCAGGGCAGCAGGCCGGGCAAAGCACCCCGGATGTCCCTTTCCCCAGCAACACTTTCCAGCTCCTCCTGGGGGTCCCCAAAGCGTTTCCAGGCAAGATGAAATTTGTAATCCATCCAGCGTGTTCTGGGTCTGGCCCGGGGCCTCCTACCAGCGGGATGTGCCTGAAACACCTCTGACAGGAAGCGTCCAGGACACATCCTGAACAGATGCCCGAACCATCTCAGCTGACCCCTTTCAACACGAAGGAGCAGCGGCTCTACTCTGCGCTCCTTCCACTGGATGTCTGTACTCCTCACTGTATCTCTAAGGCTGAGCCCAGCCACTTGATGGAGAAGACTCATTTCGGCCACTTGTATTTGTGATCTCATTCTTTTGGGTCACTAACTAGAGCTCATGACCATATGTGAGGGTTGGGATGTAGATGGACTAGTAAATCAAAAGCTTCATCTTCAGGCTCAGCTCCATCTTCACCACGATGGTCTGGCACATTTCCCGCAACACACTGGCTATCCATCTCACGCTCCATTGTACCCTCACTTGTGAAGAAGATCCTGAGATACCTGAACTCCTTTGCTTGAGCCGAAGGAGTTCAAAACTACAATTAATACCAGAATAATTAAGGGCAATAAACTGACATTGAAACTGAACAAAAACCCTCCTCAGCCCTCTACATTCCAAAGACTCTGCATTTGCTCCTGATTTACTGGTCACTGTACATTCCAGCCTAATCTTTGGGTGATAACTGTGAGAACTGGATTGTAGGCACAAGAAGCTAAAATGACTTTTCTTGGCGGAGTATCTCAGCTCTGTCTTTGGGGCAGGATGTCAGGGACAAGCTTGGACCACAACTGTTGCCCCTTCAGCCCCTTCAATAGCCTGGAGGATTTCTGAGAGGAAAGAAATTGGCACGAGACCAATGACATATGCTGTCTGACCTGGGAGCACTTCAGGATCCCCCAGGAAGAATGGACGTAGAAAAACACGAGCTACTCGGCTCAGTCTATTGACACCGTAACTGGAACCATCGCAGGAAACGGATCAATGGTTTTCTGCAAACTGTGTGGGAACATGTTGTGTCGTCTCCTTCCACAGAATCTGTGTTAGGGCGGTGTTAAAGCCTCTGCAAACGTAATTTAAGCTTTGTTACAGCAACATTTAGACACTTAATGGAATCAATACAGGTTGTGAATGCAGGTGGAGTGGGAGCACTTGTAGTTTGATGCTTCCAGTACGAGTCCCAACAGGATTGTCTCACATGCTTCATCCACTGTGTGGGGTGTAGGCTTCCAGACTCAAATTCACACCATCACACTCACAGTCATTAGTCACTCATCTCTTCACACCATCACACCCTCTCACCTAATATAGTGTGTTGTCATTCCCCCAGTGTTAGACACTCAGTCTATGCTTTGGTGCTGTGGCTAATCGGTGCTTGAAGTAAAAAAAAAAATACCAGCAAGTAATTTACACTTACATTTAGGTAACAGAGGCATTTGAAATGCTATATGACACAAACAAACCGCTAGTGTAATGATTGCTTAAGCTGATTTTGCTGGCTCTGTGCAACCCACTGGCTTTGGCTGTCTTTACAGAAAAGACATGCTGCTTATTCTCAAAGGTGTTGTGAGCTCAGCAGACACCAAACACAAACTGACCACAAACAAGCACCACTGCTTAAATAAAGGAATGCTTAGTGGAATCCAGCATCACCATTACTTATGCTACAAGCTCTTTCTCTGATATTACATTTTAATGTGGATCTGTCTAAAATGAGAACAGCAGGGTATCTGTGTGTCTTTCTGTGAGTGACTTACTGGTTTGGATTGGATTTCTTTGGCATAGAGGGGTTGGAGGAACTCAGAGTCCCCTTCCAGTTTCAGGCCCTTCTCTGTTATTCTCAGGTTGCCCATGCCGTCCTGTAAGGAAGAAAGACACAGTCACAATTAGTTCATAGTCTCTTCTATATCAACTAGTCATGAATTCCACTAATATCCATCTACAAAAATATTATGTAAACAAATACAGATCACGTATGTGTCTTAAAAATTGCTGATGAAACAACAGCTTGTTGCCAAAACGTGATAGGACCTGACAGTTTGACATATTGATTCAGCAATCAGTTTTAAAGTTGAAGCAGTCACAAGATGATTATTGGAAACAGTCTATCATCACAGGGATGTAACCAAGATTAACTTATGCCAAGTTTTAATTGTTTTTTTCTCAATTTTTGTTCTATTTTTTCCACCGTTATTAACATCAAGGATGAGTCAGTGCAGAACTTGTTGGCAAGCCAAGACTCTTCACAACATTTCCTTCAAGTATTTCCTGCCAGTATGGTGCAGAGCCATGAACATTCATCGCTGGCTGGGTCTAACACCTGCCATTTTATTTCTGACACCTGCATTTTGATAACACCTGTTATTCATCTACGTGGCAAGATTGCTGTGTGGGGAAAAATTAAACTTAATATCACACACGCCTGATGTTGTGAGGGAAGATGTTATTTTGTTACGCACTCACAGATTACCAGGTACAAACTCTGAACACTGTACACAGACCATATTACACTCATTACACTGTCTCCCTAGTTGATCAGCTGCCTTAATCTCTTTTAATCTTTTTTAATGCAGAGATAGTGGTTGATGCTTGACTTCAGCATTAGTAGTACAAACTGATCTATTGGCAAACATGGTGTTCACATTGAATACATAAACAGGGCTGGGCTCATACTGTTCTTTCTTATCAGACTGTGTTGTTTACAATTTAAAGGAATACTGCTGAATTTGTAGAGAAAGTTAGCTTGTTCATATTATTGTGCGACTTTGACTTTTTAAAGGGTTTATATGCCACACAATGACCTAAACAAACTACTGATCAGGGCAGTAGACAAGCAGTTCCTATGTTCATGTCAATGGAGTCAGGCTTTAAAGACAACATAGATAGGTTTGACTCTCAGCAACAGAAAGGGCTGTCTGTTTGGGAAGTACTGAGCTTATGACTGAATATATGAGACTTGGATTATGCTGCACAAGTTGTGTGGAAGTTGGTAAACAGATGTTTTGTTTTAGTTTTGCTGTTGTTAAATGTAGTTGTGTAGGACTTAAATTCACCAAGGATTTTCTCAGTTTTTGGATTCTTTGTTCACCGGAGGCAGATGATAAAAAGCTTTTTCTTCATGAATTCAATGTAACAGCAGGTGAGTAAATTAATACACCAACAGCCATTTGGAGGGTGAGGTATTCCTTTAAAGACTGAACATTGCACTGTATATTCAGAGAAGCGCAGCCATTAGTGCAAACTGAGAGCTTAGATGTATCCTGTTGTGCTAATCATCTAAGTAGTATTTCAATATAGGAGTAGGGTTTATGTAAATTCTGTGCAATATTGAATCTAAAATGTTACATTTAAAGGTCGAGTGTGTAAGGTTTGACAGGATTTGGTGGCGTCTAGCTGTGAGGATTGCAGATTGCACTTTTCATTGTTCAGGAGGTTTTTAGCAGGAGCTAAATTACCCAAAACAAATGAACCCAGTGATTTAAACTGGTAAAAACACTGAATAAGGCACATTCACGTTTCAAATCAGTGTTTTTCCAATACTGCTGAAGAGCTTCTAACTATGGGAATGGCCCTATCTAGAGCCTGTGTTTGGTTTGTCTGTTCTACCACTGTTGGCTACTATAGAAACATGGCGGTGAACATAGTGATCCCCACAACTGAGGACTTGCTCTCTCTGTAGATTTAAGCTGCTCATTCTACTATAAGGAAAGATAACTACAGACTACAGAAAATTATTACTTGATATAATATATTCCATTTCTGCCAATATATCCCCCTTAATACTACACACTGATCTTTACAAGTCTCAGTTGAAACAAAATAACTCTAGGTAGGTTGACACTGAGAAGACATTGCTCAGATATTTACGAAATTGTGATGTGTACATAATGATTTAATGTGCAAAACTTCCTAACATCCAGCCATCAAAGATTTATTCATCTAACTTACTTGAATTTTACTGAGTGATTTCATTTTTTGGTAAAAATAACTTCATTACAACTTTAACAAGAAAGTTGATAAGCCTGAGTCAGAACTGCATGTTTAACTCTAAAGTTAACACTTCCACATTTTGTCCCTGTTTACTTTTTCAGACAAGCACCCAAATGATAAATTTAGTTTCTCTCTCTGGATGCTAAGCTCATTTTAACACAGCAAAACACCGAATGCTTATGCATGTTGTATTTGGTAAATTTAGTGAAGCACTTTAAAGTGGCAGCAGGCATAAAATATTATTTCAGAAAACTTGGTAAATAAATTAATGTAGGAGCAACCCAGAGGCTAGAAAAGTCCATTTGAAAAGCCGGTCAGTGAATGAAACTCTCCAATCGGCAGCAAACCAGACATGCTTCACTTTAACCCACAAAATACAGTCAGGGTATCTAAAAAGTAAGGCATTGTCTTTTGTTTACATTGCTCTTTTCACCCTCAAATCTTATAAAACAAGAGAATGCAGTGCAGGCACTTGACAGTCAGCCAAAGGTATTGCAGCAGTTTTACAGATGCTTCCATTGTCTCAGTCTGTAGAACAGGAACAGACCAAAGGATATTAACCAGCAATGATAAGAGGAGATTGGCTCAGGGGCTGCTTTGATTCAAATACGACTAGCAAGGCTGACCCTTCACTTTCCATCCAGTCATTATATATATATTAAATAAAATCACCCGCTGGATCGTTTCAAAGATAAGAGACTCAAATGTGATAGAAGAGTAAGAAAGGGAAGTAAAAAGCAGTATATCTGCCCATGTGATCTTCTCCCGCAAAGACTTTTTTTGTTTTTCCGCCGTCTTTTGATCCCTCAGGCTCTGACGAGCAAATGGAGATCAAGACCCCTTGAAATCCCAAAGTAACCGAGGACTGTTTTCAAGCCTCCTTCATGTAATCCTTCCCCCCACTGTGTAAAACATATTAAAATTCTGGCACTGTTGTGGCAACAGGGGGGTTAGTCCTGGACGTGTTGCGATTGTCAATGATCCCCAGGTGGAAATCAGCAGGCCTGTCAGAGAGGACGGGCAGACGTTATTTAAACTCAATTTCCGACACTTTGATGACGAAAATCAACTGTAAGAAAGGAGACGTATATCTTCCCAACTTGGAGGTTCTCACCAGAATAATCTTAAATACCGGTCTTCTTCACAGACATGTTGATTTCTATCAGAGATACCCACAGATTCAAATGGTCCCTCTTCACTGAAATGTACAGCACGCTCTCAGTGATTCCTACCGCTGGCTAGTTCGTATCTTTGTCTGGATAATCGCTGAGGATGCATAATAGCTGAAAAGTAATGTTGTGCTGTGGTCTGTATCTCTTCCTCTCCTTTTCACACATTTTTTTTCTCTGTAGAGATAAGTTGTAATACACACTTACAAAGAACTGAATTTCAGAAATTCAACGTGAACACTTGAAATACAGCCCTGAATCAGCCCCGTTTCATAAAGAAATAACTGTACTAGTATTATAATGGAATAGTGACAGAGGGAGACATGTTGTTTTTTTTTATCTTTCACATGTTAGAGCAATCTGCCAACAGCCATTGTCCAGTGGAGAATTGCAAATAACAGCGAGTGCACAATAGCTGGATGAGACCTACAAGGGAACCTTTAAAAAGTTGCTGTGACAAGTGTCAGGAACAGAAAGGAACAGCCATTCAGGATACAAATAATCATAAGGAGTTATTAAATGTCTGAAGTGAAGGCGCAGCCACCCTCAGCTGCACTGGAAGCTCTGGGAGTCCTGGAAACGTTTTTAATTTCTCCATCTATCCACATTACTGAAGCATACTCATATTGGTAACTGCATAAGCTGTCACTTTGAGCAAAACAATGTTGATTTTAAGAGGCAAGGAAGCCACTTTGGACACAGCCTTTGTTTTGAAGGTTTGACTGTATTATCACCATGAAGAGAGACTGTATTAATCCTCTCCGCAATATCTAAAACTGATCCACAGACAAAATAGTGCTAGATATGACCACATCTAGTAAATTAGACCTGTTTGAAGTGAAAAATAGCTCTGCTAATTTGGTGACAAACACATTGCCTTTCTTATTGCCTCACAGTAAAAGGATCTTTCCCTTTAGCCAGCGGAATGCTTTTAATGTGAAGCAGCAACAGCAGGAAAGGTTCGATTTGTATCAGTACCAGCTTAACCCAGCTCCTACACGGATGAAAGTACAAACAGGAACACCAGAGGGAAACTAAACTCCAAACCACAGAGATTCAGGTAGAAGCTACAAAAGCACTGAGAGCTGAAGACAGAGAGACTCTAAAACAAAGCTTTCTCTCTGGACTCCAGCACAGACACACAGGTTTAGCTGCTGAGAACACAGCTAAGGCTAGAGGTTGGTCTGCCCTACTAACAAGCAGGACCACAGCAGTGCGGCTTGGCGTGGCTAGCCCCTGCTGTGAAGCTGTAATGGAAAGGGATATCATCACGGATTGGCGTGGCGCGGCGCGGCTAAAGCCGACAACCCAGGGCCGTGGAAAAACCTTAAAAGGTAGACTGTTTGGCTGTTTCAGCACCATGGAGAGAGGCACAAGAGGAGGCTGGGGCTGTGCACAACCTCTCACAACACATTATATTTATCCTCCTGTACCAGAGATACAACAAGAAATCATTACAAACAGACTTATTTTTTTCCAAAGTTGTGTATTTTCCCTGGAAAATACATAACTATAAGTTTTATAAGCAATACAAACAAAGAGATATGTCACCCAAAGAGAAATCCTGAGAAATGTGGCAAAGGTCGTAAGGAGAATACAACTAAGAATGTTGGATAATGGTGCCACAAAGGGTGCCAGCACACTATTTATTTTGTTTAACATAATCCAGCTGCATCCGTCAGTCAAATCATAGTCTTCATCTCACTGAAAAACTGCAATTAGAGAGAACAAAAACAAAACACTGAGCACAGCTGCACTGTTTGCAGTTTCTTTTCTAGTCAGAATTCTTTCTTTTCATTCTCTGCAGTGAGCAGTGCGCTGCAGCCGGCACAGCAAGGCAAGCAGCCATGAATAATTCAGGACAGCTCTTACCAGGACAGAGGCCTCTGAACACTAAGGTGTGCCTCCTTACCTTTCCTCTCCTCCTTTCCTCTTCCTCACCAGCTGCCTTTCATCGTCTTTATAAGCCTCTCCCTTGTTTGGTCCCACTGCTGATCATCCTGTTTGTTAGTTCTAGATTCCTCTTGCCCCATCTCTTCCCTTTTTTCCCTTCTCTGCCTTCTCTAATTTCCCCCCTCCCTCAAAATCTTCCCCTACTTCTCTTTCTCTCCTGCCACCTGTTTTGCCTTGAATCTTTTTCTTTACCTTAGTCCCTTCTTCCACCTCATCCTCTGTCGGTTTAGTTCAGCTGAAAGATGCTTCAATTCAAATGGCACAAAACTCAATTACTGTCAGAGCAAAACTACAAATAACAGATTACGTCATGATTCAGATGGCAGTCATTACAGTGATAATAATCCTAATAACACTTTAATAATACTACTCAATCACTAACACAAACATAAACATGCATATTGCTGCCAAGACTACACAAACTTTAACTCCCTGTGAAACCTATTTTATTTTAAACCTAATGTGCAGATTTTTTGAGCACATTATCCTCTTCATAGGCACAACCCTTGTGTGGTTGAACTGCAACACACAGAGTACATGCATTAGTTTCAGCTAGGTGTACTGTACCTAATGCACTGGCAATGGAATGTATGTCCTAATCCAATCAGTAGACATTTGATGTGCTGTTTCATGCTCCAAAGGTGTGCCATCCATTCATCCATTTGTTTAGCTGCCTATCCTGTTCAGAATCCATTCCTTTTTAACCCTGCAACACTGACAGATATCAGCATACACAAGGAAAGAGGTAGGGTGCCTTCAAATGGAGTCATGTTTACAACATTCATGATGAGACTTTACCTCAACAACCGACTAATGAACCGACTGAAAGCTAAGAATTCACAAGTTGTCACGTTTACTGATGATTTTAGAAAATGTCTGAAATCATAAATGTTTTAAAAATGTTGTACTCAGTTACCTTTTTTGTTGACGTTTTCATTGTTCTGATGAAAATGAAATGCAGGTAACACACTGGGCCCGATTTTACAGCCAGCACAAGGCGACGCAGCGAAGTGCTATTATTGCTAGTGTCAGGCTGATTCAGTTGTCATTTTCACAGCCAGCACCAACATTGTGTATGTAGCAAATCTGTTTGTGGCCACCTGTGCACCCATGGGCGTGTAGGTGTTAAACTGAGATGTGGTCAGGCTTTAATAAAGTTCATAACTACATATTTCAGTTTTGCTGTTTAAATGTCCCTGGATATTTGCTGTCGTGGCATTTAGCTCTGACTGCATTACTCAGCACAAAACAGCTCTCTTTTCCAATTTTCCAAATCTGCCATGCAAATGGCAAAGCTGCAGGTGCAGCTGCACCTGGCTTTTCAAGGGAATGGGAGATGACATTCTGATTGGTTGAATTTGTGTTATGCCCAGAACACACCTATGATTAATTAAGAGACTTAATACAATCCTTTTGTTCCTTATGCTTTACTTTGGGCCTGGATTAAGCACCTTTTAACTAATGAAGTTGAGCTCAACATCCCCTAAATGCACTCGCACCATTCATCTCAGGCCATGTGCTATGCATTGTTAAAACAGCTCCCACAGTCTATGGCTACTTTTAAACCAAGAGCAGTAAAGTTATCCTTGTCAGTCAGTCTAGCAGCAGTCTTCTCACAACTTAAACCACTTGAATGCCAGGTTTATCATGTGTACTTAACTTCCCATGTTGAAAATAGAACCTTGTGAGTTATATCTCAACATAACATGAATTACTTTTCATCCAGCACTTTGTGTAGTTTAAATTGTCAGTGTAATGACCACTGCAGCCTGTAAGGGCTCTTTGAATCCTTTTCTCCCTTTGCCTGTCTGAAGCTGTGAGAGATTGGAACATGATTCATCACACATATACCTAAGTTCCCCCCTCGCCCCTTTTCTCTCCCCACCTTAATCCCTTTCTTCCTCTCTTGTCCTCTCTCTCTCTCTCTCTCTCTCTCTCTCTCTCTCTAAAGCATTTGCTGAAACAAGTGCTAAATTGATCTACACTCAACCCAGCATTGCCTCCACTCTCACCACTCTGTTAGCTTGATAGTTATTGGGAATTTATTGTGTTGGTGTGTATACTTGGGCTTCTTTGTGAATGTGTGCTTCTTGGACTCATTGTGTATGCAGCCTGTGTGCGTGTGTGTGCTAGACATGTGCGTGCAACCAGTCGCTCTGTTTACCTGGCTGTTTGTGGGTGTATGAGCGCAGGAGAAAACGTCTGTCTTGTAAATAACATTTGTGCCTTCAGTTCCCTCTGTTATTCTCCAGATTTATTTGGCTCAGCTGTGTGTGCTACAGCAGAGGCAGAGGGGGGTCGGCAGCGAGGAGCGGTGAGGAGCAACATCAAATATAAGGACTGATGTAACACTGGATATTTGAATTGCTCTCTTCATATCAGTCCCTCTATCTGTATCCATTCCTGTTTCTGTATCTATACCATCTCTGTCTGCCTGTTGTCTCCCTCCATCTCCTTTTCTGAAGACGAGATCTCCAGAGAGCTGCGAGTCACTGCTGTCAATAATGTAGAGCTGTTGGCCTATTATTGAGCGTCTGCATCGATATGCATCAAGCCACCACACGAGGCTAAAGCAAATATAGACGTCTTGATGCTTTGGGGAGAATATCACAAGGAGTCAGACTTTTTTCATTCTGCATAACTAATCACACTTATGCATGGATAAAGGTGAGATCTATGCTTGGATACTCCTACACAGAGTAAGTTATTCTTGGATCAAGTGTTCAGAGTTTGGACAATTACCTGCAAGAACATAAAAAAAGACTATAAAACTGTAAAATGTGCCCACAAGATAAGGTTTGTTGCCAAAAACTATTTTAACAGTGTTCAAGTGGGTTGATTTTTTTTTGGTAAAACTTCTGTTCTGATGCTTTTTTTTTCTCTTATAGTTTGTTGTGGGCTCTTGTAAACAAACAAGTATTGGGTGACACTATGTACTTCTATCACTCTGAACAAAAATGGTGCTAAACAGTACCCAAAGGCATTTTTTTGGGCTCAAAATCACAGGGGAACATGTTTAAGTGCTTTCTGGCATCCTTCTTTCAAAGGTGCTATACAGTGTCTTTGTTGAACAGTGCTATATAGCCCCTTTAGAGGTGCCATATATAGAATGAATAACTCAATATGCTTCTACATTAGGCTTACTTGAAAAATGAATGATTATTCATAACTTGTTACAAAATGTTGTCTGAAAAGATTCAGAATCCTGCACTAAATGCTTACTACAAAACACAACCCATTACTTTTTCAAACCTGGAATATTTACATGGACATGAGGTATAAAAAAAAAAAAAAAAAAAAAACAGCCACAACTTCTCTGGAATTACACTGAAGGCTATTTTAACATAGCATTTTATTCTTCCTCCAGTAAACTAAACTAAACTAAGCTGAAGAACCAGTGGAGAACTTCTAAAGAACAATACAGAGGCCCACAAAGTAGTGGTGTTACATAGCACCTCAACCCATGCCCCCAAAAGACCAACAAGGTGACTAAAACGTAATTCAAAGGATATCTGGTGTATGATTTTAACATAATGGTCAACACTGTACACAGTGAACCAGGTTAATGGTTAAGATATCCATATGTCTTCCATAGATTTGTAACAGTGGCATTTCTGCTGTATTTCCATTCTTTAC
>JAPZEB010000006.1:26365973-26387863 GCA_029783705.1 Chaetodon striatus
TCTTATTTTCTTCATGTTGAACACTTTTAACCCACTTAACTCACTTAAATCAACCTCAATGAATTATTTATTTATTTTACAATAAAAATGAATTATTTTAAGGATTTTTTAATAACCTTTTTTAATGAACTGCTTATTTTAAACCTTAATGGACTATATCAAAGGGAGAGTTTTAATATTACAGGGATATCATTTTAACACCTGGGCTACAACTGGGTTTTTAAACGTTTGGTATTTAAGGCTGTAACCAGGATCACTGTCAGTGAGAGAGTAGCATATATAGTAGCATATATTTTGCTTTTTAACTGCATCAGGGTTTAGGGCAGTGTCAGCTCACCTGAAGTTTACCTCATCCTGAAGAATATTTCTTTTTGCACAACTTAATAACTTAACAACCAAACCAGTTGTTTATTATCAAGTCATCACTATGTTTCCATCCGCTTTTAAGGCACCAAACAGGTATTCTTCAGGGACCTGTTATTTTATTTCCAGCAGGGATAGTGCCACTAAAAGCAGTTGCTTTTTACCGAGCCATTGACAGCTTCTTTAGCCAGGACAGTGCCACCACAAGAGTTTTTTTAAAGCTCAAACATGATCTTTTCAATGTTTCAATGTATCCACTACAAAATAATGTACAAATGTAAGGTATCAATGATTTGCAGAAATGTACATTTTTGGGCAATTGGGTTGGGCTTAGTTAGTGTTGGACTGTATAGATTTAGTAGCTTTTAAGGCATAGCCAAGGACTGGAGCATGTCCACATTGATGACCACAGGATTCTAAATCTCTGCTGACTGCAATCATATTTCTGCAGCCTTTGTCAGGGTGTAATGTCCAGCATGCCAAGTGTAGAGTGGCTGAGGTCCTGTCTTTACGTACCTAGATATTGTTGTAAATAACTATTTTCCCACTCCGTTTAAAAAAAAATTCTGTCCTCACGACCTTGTTTTACAAAATATCTCCATCTACATTAGATTGCTAAAACGACTCCAAATGTTCTTGTGTGCACACAGACATCGTTATTGCTGTGGTGCTGCTGCAGAGCTGCATGCTGCTGTAACTACTGTATTCCCACAACTGAAGGCCAATACTCTACATATTTATGCAGCCGTGCAGCCACTGCATTGTCATCAACATGGTCCTGTAAATATTTCACAATAAAAAGCCTCGGAGTAAAAAATGAAGGGCTTCTATCCACAGAAACGTTGTCAGAGAGACACAGGGAGCATTGAGTGAAAAATAAATACTCATCTTTTTTTTGTGTCTATGACAGATATAAACATTGAAACTGTAGTGAAAGGTGATACAATGTCAATTTGATCATCAAAAGACAATTTTCACTGCCAATATGTTGCTGAAAGTGTGGGTCATGTACAAAAAAATAGGCGAGCCAAAAGATCCCTATCCTCTAGATGCAGCTTCTGCAGCTGAGCAGCACTCAAGCCATGTCCGAGCAGCGCTGGTCAGGTGGGCAGTGTGATCCAGGGCTGGGGTTCAGCTGTCCAGCTGTGAAATGTACAGGATAGCATTATCTTTTTCAAACATCTACTGGCGATTTCACCATTGCTGATTCCCGTTCAATTTAAGGACAAAGAACCACTAGTGATGCTCACAATAATAATGATAACAATGTTATTTTTATAGCACAGTTCATACAGCAAATGCAAGTTAAAGTGCTTTACATAAAAATAAAAATACACATTAAATACAAGATAAGAGAGTAAAACAAATTCAATCACACATGCATACACTCACAAACACACACACACACCTACATTAAAATACAAATTAGGTTTGATACCAATTAAGTAAAAAAAAAAAAAAAGCTACAAAAATGCAAGTCTAAAAAGAAAGGTTTTAAGACTTTGTTTGAAGCTTTCAACTGAATCAGAGAGTCTGACTTCCTCTGGAGTGCTGTTCCAGAGATGAGGGCCAATGACACAAAATGAAGCATCACTGAACTATTCAGTTCTACTCTGGGGGACATTTAGTAGACCAGAGGTGGAGGATCTTAGGGATCTGGAGGAAATGTATTTGACCAACATATTAGCTAAGTAGTCAGTAGGCATTCCATTAAGAGATTTAAAAACTGAAAGAAAAGTTTTAAAATTAATTCTAAAATGAACGGGAAGACCCCTAGAGGACACCACAACTGACCTCAGTTTTGGAAGACAGTGACTCACCCAGGGACCCATATTCCACCAACATTTCCAGCAAGTTTTATTTCCAGGAATTTATTTACCTGGGTAAAATAATTCCTGGTAATCTGTGTGGTTTGCATTTCCACTGCACCTCAAAATTCTGGAAAATGTATTCAAATCAAGCTGATTACATAGATGAGCCAGTGTGAGCCCTATATGTAGCTCCGCCAGCTTGTTGGCTGGTAATGTGGTAACATTAGTGCTGGTAGAGAGAGGGGGGCTGTTTGTCTCAGCCAGTAGTGAAGTGTAAAAGTATTTTACGATAAGTGTCAAACTAAGTTAGTCTACATACAAACAGCTGTCATTTGAGCTTATTAGTAACAATTCGCTATTAGCCGAACTAGCGTGCTGTCTAAATCAGTGTGAAAGACATAACGTTAGTGACGGTAGATGAGAGACTGTGGGCGGAGCGTATTGAATATCGCTGTCTACATGAAATGTGTATTTGTGGAAATGAAATAAAGTTTGCAGCCACACTGACACGGAAGTGCGGAACGCAGCAAGTGTGTGTTCCACCAATCAGCGTTCTTTAGCACACAGCCCCGCCCCTCAAGAATTCCGGGTAATCTGAAAAGTCCTACCCCGCTACTAGGCACTTTTTTCAGGGAAAGTTGGGGGTAGGGGGAAAGATTTTTCCCTGAGTAGTTTCAGTGGAAATGCTCCGAGGCTTTTGAAAATCCTGGGTAAATGAAAAAAGTTCCTGTGGTGGAAAAGGGGCAAATGTAAAATAATTGTAGCATTTTGGTTGTCTACAAAGTCTTGTTCAGCATTTGGTTGAACCAAAAGACCTTTTTATACTCCTTTCTGGATATTCCGTTTTTCCGATAAGTACATTTTGTTTAACTGGTTTTAAGCTTGATTTTTGCTGGAGAAAGTTAGCATTAGCAAACCACTGCTGTAAATGCACTATACTAACCAAACTAGCAGGTAGTGATTGGTTTATCTTCAACCTCTTGTCAAAATATGGTCACTTTTGGCTCCAAACATCCAAAATGGCGATGGTTTTGTGTTTTTTGTTGTTTTGGGGGAGCATAGGGGGGCGTTGCCCAGGGCACCATTTAGGCTAGAACCGCCACTGAGTCTGTCTGTGGTACTTACACAAATTGTTCTACTGTCAGTTTCAGTTTAGGTTCAAGAGACAGCAAAAGGCGAGAGCTGGCAGATCTGGAAGATTCTTATTTCTCGCTTGTATGTAGTCATACATCTCTTATTTCGTGCTTAAGTATCTGTTTCATCACCTTGTAGACTGAACAGTGCTCAGAATTAGTTTTGAGCTTCTGCAGATTTTTTTTCAAATCAGTCCTTACATGATCTGACTAATTCAGTGACAAGTGTGCTTGTGTTTTTCCATCTGTGTGCTAGGGTCAGGGATTCACATACCTAAGTACATGTGTTTTTAGGAAAAAAAAAGTGTGTACTTGTCTGAATCAGCCAAGAGTGACATGCATTTGCGAGAGCATGTTTGTGTTGCATATGTGTACATGTGTGTATCAAAGCACTAATCCTACTTCATATCTAAACTTTTACACAGAAACACTCTGTATTCACAAACTCGTGCCTCGACATATCAGTGTATTTGTGCAGGTGCTTGTTGGTGTTCTCCTGTGTGTGCTGCACAGTACTCACAGTGATATCAACCGATAACAAGCTGTTGACCCATGCTAATGCAGGTTTTTTAAAAGAGCCATTTGTAGAGCAGGGAGCTCTCAAGTTGGACTTGACACACATTTCCATAATAGCTCAAAATAAGAGTGGAGAGCACGGCCCCGGATGGAGAAAATGCAACGCGGTAATGTGTGTGAACAAGTCTGTTTCTGGTCTAATAACCTGCAGCTGCGTAAAGAGCATCCGAACATTTGACACACTGCTGCTTGTATTTCCACAAAAAAGATTATGCTTGTGTTTGTGGTTATTTAAAACCAGGCAGGAAGTTGGAACTCTTCAGAGGAGCCTCAGTTATGCCATTATGCAACTTTGACCATTGTAGCAGTCCACACTGTATGCTACATATTTGCTACAGTAAATTAAAGTGAAATACCCCCTGGGTTGAGGATAGGTTGGGCAGCAATTTCTTTTTTTTTTAAATTGCGGACTATATTTCCAAATTGCGCCATGGTATACTCTAGTAATGCTTGTTCCTGAACCACTTGAGCTCCCATTGCCTGACTCATGGCTCAACAGGCTGCTCAATTTCACGGTGCAGGAACATCCCAAAGAAGAGCAGAGGTCAGCCGCTCTATGCAGGGAAAAAAAACAAAACATCAATTTATGGATAGTAAGGGCGAACTACGTAAAAGTGATCTCAGGCTGAACTTCAACTCAGAGTAACTAGATAACAACAAGCTGCATTTTAGCTACTGTAAAGTCCAACCATCTTTAAAAAAACATAAAAGTATGGCAGTGACATTCTGTCGATAGATCTCTTTTTTGCTTGGCTGCATTGGTGTCAGAGGTCAGAGGGGACTAAATTTTCTGAAAGACATTTAAGCCAGATGGATGTGTGCCAATGTGAAGTTCACATTAATATTTAAACAATCCTTGAAATTCAAGAGCGTGCACCCATTCGGCAGATTTGTACACTTTTAACATACACATTATATGTACAGAGAATGCTTTTCGAGATCTACACAGGTGAAACTTAGTTCAGTGGCTTTTTATGGCACAAACACATTTTTAAACACACTCTACAATTCATGCACGTCGATTCACATCCTCCCACACACACCAACATAATTCTCCCTGATGTCCACTGCTTGTCCATATTAATTATTCACACTCGTCTCTGTAATTGCAGTTGGTGTACAGTAAATATTTAATCTCTTCATACCTCTAAGCTCCCCCACCTCCAGCTTTCCTCCTCCCCCTCCTACTCACTCAGACTCCTTCAGTTTAGCTGCTTTGAATACAGGGATAAATCTACAAACATCTGCTGATCTCATGTACATTTATGGCTTTCTATTGGCTCATTACGAATATTGTTTCAGTTGGCTGGTGTCTGGATTCACCCTTCATGTCCCGCAGTCTTAGAATTAATTCAGCCGATAACAAAGCATCCCATAACCATAGACTTTTCTGCTGTGCTTGTGGCGTTCTGCTTTAGCTGCAGCAAGGTAAAACTTTGCAAAGGTTCTTTTTGTAGTTTGCCAGTAGAAAACTATTTCAACACTTTAGACTTCTGAGATGGTGATCACATTTTAGAATCAGAAATTCTATAATTGATCCCTTTAGGGGGAATTCACACCAGACATGAGACGAGGCGGGAGCTCAAACGGAGACATTGTGATTGAATTAAACTTGCAGTTATTGAAAGTACACTTCACTACACAAATGGAAGAAAAATAAAATATTTGCATCTCATTGGACACTTGCAAGCCTGTTCATCTGAACTGTTTCTATATGCAGATGATTCAGCTATTCTCATGTCTAATAAAGATTCAGCAGTTGTGGAGAAGTGTTTGAGTAAAAAGCTTCAAAATTTTGGGACTTGACTATCTAATATCAAGCTGTCGTTTCATCTAGGGAAAACAGAAGCCATCATTTTTGGATCCAGAATAAAGTTAGGAAAGACCCTAGAGATGAAGGTAAAGGTAAGAGCGACTGTTACTTTCCGAAGGACACAGTGAACTATTTAGAATGTATATTATATAGACATAAATCATGAGAGACCAAGGCTCTGAAAGCCCTCACAAAAATCTGCCAAAAGGCTAAATTCTTGGCAACAAAATAAAGGTTTTCAGATAGATCAACACTAAAGACATTCGCCAAAACAACAGTTCAATGTTATTCTGACTATGCTGCCACATCCCAGTTTAATAGTACACAACACACTAAAAATAATCTCCAGGCTGCCTAAAACAAGTTAATTAGGGTTGTTTTCATGTTACCCCCCTGTACCCATCTATAATCAACAAATTTCCTACAACTAAATTGGTTTCAAGTTGATAAAAGAGTAATACAAATCAATTGGGATTTACTCAAAAAAAAGGTTGATAATGAGGTCCCCAAATATTTGTCCTACTACTTTAATCACTTCAAAGACAATCACAACGACTTAACAAGAGAGAGGACCTCTCGTGGTTGTGGTGATTCATAATTGTTGAGAACACTGTTTTATTGACTGTTCTATGATGTCATTGACTCCTGACTCCGCACTCCTCTTAACCAGCTGGTAGGGGTTTTAAGTTTTCTGGAAATCGTTTTGGCTAAAATCAATAAGCCTAACCATTTGTTGCAGATCACATTCTGAAAAGTTTGTTCTCGAAAAATCCCATTGGCTTTTTGACAAAGGAACTAGGGTGACGCCAACCTCCAAATCATCCTGCAGAAGAACATCATCCTTGGAGCACCTATTCCAGGATGAATTTGTCCCTATTTTATCCTCACGGCCATCTTGAATCTAAGGGAGCGACCAACAGGGAAGATTCTAACTCAGTTTTGCATTGGCTACTGCACAGCATCATACCACATCGGGAGCGTTTTAGTAGTGTTTTGCCTGCCAGATTACGTTGACTTCCAGATTGTGTTGATTTGATCATTTTTACTTGATATTTATGCTTCTTCCATAAATAAGTGTTCTATGCAGGTAAATGATTTCTTTTTTGTGTTTATTTTTATTTCCTACTTTGTTGTGCTGTAGCCTGCAAACAAAGTTAATACTAATAGTATTAATACTAAGTCCAGTTACGAATGACATGGATCAAATATTTGTGGCTGTGTTTTAGTTGTTAAAAATACATTCATCATCATTATTAAACTGTATCTATATTTCACATTCAGTGCCTGTTAGCAAGAAAACTTGGTCTGCTCTGTGCAACACTCCATGGCTACATCAAAAGCTACAGCGAATGAATTTTATCCTTTTATTGGTTTCTTAACATCTTGCCAAAGGACTGCAGTTGAAAATTAGCCAGCTGGCTAACACTGGCACATCTACAGACATGCTGATTAATGTGCATTGTCCTTATAAATAAATAAATGAAATGAAATGAAAAATAGACAAAGTGTGTATTTTTCTTAGCCTTTGGGACATTTCTGAAACACGCTGCAGTGCGTCTGCTGGAATTACAATAACTGTCTAGAGTGACTGCAAACAGCTCGGGTGGCCGCCTGGCGCAGGCCTGCACTCTACTCGCTGCACTTTTCTAGTGCAGCAGGGTTTCGCTCATTAAATGTGCCAGTCTGTATTTGATGTCCAGGAATGAGCAGGACAATATGTTCGAACCTAAGAAACAGCAGCAGCCCTGCTCTCATTTGAAATTAAATGGAAACCCATGTGACTGATGGAAAGAAGACTAAAATTGAAAGCAAACCACTATCCTGACAATCACTCCAAGACAGCTGAGCTACAAGATGAAGCAGGCCTGATTTGATTTAGTCCCTTTCAAACGTACCTCATTTCAAATGTTTTTTTTTCTTATTTCATAATCTGCAGGCGGATGCATTAAAAACATTATAACACCCCGAGTGCAGCACTGTCAGAACATACAGCTCATCATCTGAGAAACTGCTCTCTGATTTATGTAGATCTCATATTAAAGCCCCACTGTGAAGCAGACCTAATGTATTATTCACAGCAACGGCCGTGCGCGCGTGTTTGTATGTGCTATATAAATGTGTGTGTGTGTCGTATTCTGTTGCATCGGTTTCTGACTCATCACAGGCACAGTGGATTACTAAGCAGAGAGAAAGAGTCAGAGTGAAGTAGACTGGGTTAGACAGACAGGGACAGTAAGAAATCGTAAAAGTACAGACAGTCAGACTCAGTTAGAGATCATCGTCACAGTGTTTTGGAAAGATGGCAGTATTGCAGATGTGGATAGAGAGTGAAATCACTTGATCATGAGTACAACATCTTTATTATTGTTCACATACTTTAACCTAATAATCCATGGTGCTTTTATTGAGGAAAATGCCTATTTTGCTCTTTTATTGCTCATTAATTGACTGATTAAACTGACTGCATCCCCAGTTCGTTAAACCTCAAACACCCTGGGCGTGATGGATAAAAGATGCATACAGACAAAAAAGAGAAATAACTCAGGGTGACACGATTTGTTAAGGCTGTCTTCTACTTTCACATATTGTGTATGGCGAGTTTCACTTTGTACATACAGTATGACTATTAAAGCCACATACACAAGCTCAATTTAGAACTTTTAAAAAGCATTTTTCACATTAGAAGCAGCATTTTATTTCCCTGGTTATGTTGTTTTGATTGTGTCTTCTACCATGCAAAGGTTTGTTTTAATATTAACAGGAATTACATTCTAGATGTTAAATGATGACATGTGTAAGCGTATTTCATTTTTCATGCATATGTCCCTGGTGCGCGCCAGTGTCAAACAGGAAATTAAGCAGTTATTAACTTCAGTTTCTTGTTATAAAAATCTGAGGAAGAGTTGGTCACACAAAGAAACAGAAACTAGCAGGTCATTAACACCAGACAGGACATTGCTGATGTAACTGTAGTGCAAAAACAACCCAGCCGGGGATAACAAAGAACGAAAAAATGGAAACAAAATATCTAAATGAGTGCATAATCTATTCTGTGATCCTCAGTTAAAATGGTGTATATGTGAGCTTCGCAGCTCCAAGCATTTGTTTTTTTGTTCTGCTTTGATGTACAGTAGCAGTAGCATGGTGTAGCTCAGCGGAGAGGAGCAGGGTGACAGCTTCAGAGTCGAGGTTTTATCCCTCCGTTCTGGTTCACTTAGACTAAATGCACCCCAGATGGAGAGAACAAAAGGTGTTTGTTTTGTTGTTTTTACAAGACAGAGACAAACAGCGAAGGAGGAGTGAAGGGAAAAAGGAATAAAGAAGGAAACAATGAAGATTGTAATTGAGTTAAAGTTGATCAGTAAATACTGTACTTCATTAAGGTAT
This sequence comes from Chaetodon striatus, assembly GCA_029783705.1. Lineage (NCBI taxonomy): Eukaryota > Metazoa > Chordata > Actinopteri > Chaetodontiformes > Chaetodontidae > Chaetodon > Chaetodon striatus. Next base: position 26,375,057 of record JAPZEB010000006.1, read on the forward strand.
ACATGTCACTGCAGTGTGTGTCGCTATGGGAACAGACGAAGACTCCCACACCTACACATCAAGCATTAATCCCAAACATAATTACTTTGCTTAAAAATATCAGAAGCATCACTTATTTTAAAAAAAACCAAAAAAAAAACCGATTCAGAGTCAAGAAGCTGCAGATGTGTAAAATCCACAGGAAACTACAAACATAAATACCTACAGTAAGGTGGCTTCAATGGGCATGAAATTTGTAGATAACTGGTCAGTAACAATTACTTTTTTCTACTGATTTGCATTCCACTAGTAAACGCATTCAAGACACACTGTTAGTGTCATAACTCAAACGCCCTACAAAGTTTCTCATGCAAATTTTATGTATCTCCAGTCAACTATAACTACAGAGACCAACCTGCAAGTACTTGACCACATTACCAACAAAGTGTTAAGTGCAATGTGTGTAAGTCACATGACGCCACTTAGAAAACTGAACAAATGTTCACACATGAATCCCGACAGCAGCAGACAGCAAGTAGATCAGATCCTACCATAAGTGGTGAGCATGTCTTCAGTGTGACCCAAATGTATTTTAGTATAAAGTGTAAATGTAAAATGGCTGTAGGAGCATCAAAGATAGAGATGTGACCTTGTTGTCAGAGGATCACTGTTTAACATTTAATGAATTACCCCGGATCATGAGCAGGGCAACTCAAATATTCATCATAGAAGCAATCACACTGCTGTACTTCATGCTGGTTGAACTAATCCGTCCCCTTGAAAATGGGACCATTCATGCAGCTACAATCGTTTTTGTCTTGCTTTCAATGACAACTCCAATTCATCAGCACCGGCGCACGCACGTTGTGGTCCAAATAAAAAGAGAAAAGGTTACTTACTATGGTGAAGTTCATGACCTTGAGGATCCAGATAGTTAGCGCCAAGTTGATCAGGATCAGGATCATCAGCAGCAGGACGAAGAAGTAAAGGCAACGTTTCCTCCAGCCGTATATTCCCACTTTGTACACTTGTGGTTTCTCTGAACTCTGGACATTGTTCCTATGAGTGCACTGTTCTTGGGTCATCTGAGAGGAGACACAAAGAGAAAAAGGAAGAAATGATTATGGCTGAGGGCAACATTTTGACCTCTCGGTTACTGATACAAAGACTCAGTCAGACTCTGTATCTTTCTTTCTTTTTGGCATGACTGCAGCCTGGTTTGCACAGACTATATTATTTATTTGTATAGTTCTTATTGGGCAATTGGACAGTGTGGGTATCAACTTTTTAGAGTGCCTCAGGGAATTTGCATGAAGTCAAAGCTGCATTACTTGCATTTATTTTGCTTCCTGTTTGCAACCAACATAAACATAATGTCTTCTTCAAAGGCTGTTATAGCAGACATGTCGGCAGAGTTGCCTCCTTGACACATCCGGTAGCGCAACATTATCATTCTTTTAGAGTTGTGGTGAATGTAAGTCCAGCATTCATTCCTCCTTTCCCACATTTGGACACTTGAGAGAAATGTCTGTCCATTTAGCTGCTAAATGTTCTACTGTGTTCACCAGCAAGTTGCTAACTCCGTCTGCCTGCTGTTTAGTGCTTGTGAGTAGCATTAACAGCGACAATTTACAGTCTCTCTTTGTCTAGTCTGGCTGTTATGTATTCAGCCATTATTGCAACCCATCGGGCCTCCATGGTGGAGCCACCCGTGATTGCTTGGAGATTTGTGTTGCAGCCGCAGAGACTGTGTAGATTAGAAAATGACCTTAAGATAAGAGATGGGGCTCATCTGAACATTAGTACAAATAACATGCCATAAACACTCCTCTCACATACTCCACTCCAATACTGACCAGCCATTCAGTTTGGGCACGATGAAAGACAGTTTAGTTAGCACTCCCATTGATTGATTGCCCTATAAGTGGTCTATAACTCCATTATACCCCCTCTGCCCCATTGATGTGCTGATAGTGCCGATTAATGATGATTCTAATTGTCTGCCTGTGAAGACGAGGAGCATTGTTCACTTCAAGCGCCATAATAATGGCCTAATAACTCTGTGGAAAAATACAATTTACTGTCCACCGTGCTTTGGAGTGCGCGGCTCAGACCACCAAAGCCAATCGTTTTTGACAACCACACACATTACCCGCTAACTGAAACAAATGGCACAAGACAGGGGCCCGGTGAGAAAGTGCTGAAAGCTACAGAGGAGACTCCAAAGCACCAGTCAGCAAAAGCAGTGAAATCTCATTGTGTACGGTCGGATTTTCATTTTTGTTTGACGGGAGATGCAGAGAGATGAAGAGGCATATCTTTGTGATGTCTAGGCTGACAGAAAAGGGGGAAATCAGTGCTGCATGAGTAAACAAAGCTTTGCTAACTTTAAATTGGAGAAGAAAAAACATAAAGCTCATTAGAGTCCCCTACAGGCTGCAATGTTCATCACACCATGCAGCACAAAAGTTTTAGACTAAACTAATGGTGACTTTGTCAGAGCTGTATCAGTCTTAGCGAAAAAAACCTAAAGTTTTGTGGCAAATTTTTAGTTTCAGTTTATCTGTCTCTGATGAGAACCTCTCTTGTACTCTCACCTACAAAACTCTGATTGGCCCCATGCTGTTTCAACCAGGTAAACAGCCATCAATGGGCACAACCAACCCAGGTGCCAGGATAAAATGTCGGCCATCTATGTTTCTGCTTCCACGTATATATTACATTTGTACATTTTATATGTATGACGTACGTCAGATTATGTGCATATGAGCAGAGTTTCTCATCAGGAAGAAAAGAGGGAAGGCAACAGCAGACCTCTGTTTAAGACTGACAAAAGTGGGTGTTTTTTAAGAAAGGTTGGGACATTGCCAGGCAGCTTTCTTGTAACAAAAGCTTGGGACACACAGTGTCCAAACACAGTTTGGGACAACTTTGTTTGAAGCTGGAGCTGACCCAGTTGCCAGAAAAAAATGTGCATATCATATCATTTCTAAAGTGACCTTGTATATGAGCTCACTTTGTCGTCAGCTGTCGTTTCATAACATGGTACACCTGCTAAGGTGCACCAGTGTTCAAACACCAAACTGGTTGTGGTTTAGTGACCTCTCACTGTTTTTCCAGAGTCTTTTCAGCTTCCGAATGTGAATGTTTTCCACAGCGGACAGCGCCACAAAAAGCAAATGTTATTTTAATGAGACATCACTGCATTTAGTCATGTCCACAATGAAAGTGATGCAGGTGATAGAGGAGAGGTTAGGGCATGACTAAAACCATGGCGAATCATTCTTTGCAGACCATGAATTTTCATTAATTAATTTACTGTTAGGGGTCACGGGGGGGCTGGAGCCTATCCCTGCTTACATTGGGCGAGAGGCGGGGTACACCCTGGACAGGTCACCAGCCTTTTGCAGGGCTAACACATAGAGACGGACAGCCATTCATGCTCACATTCACACCTACGGGCAACTTAGAGTCACCAATTCACCTGCATGTCTATGGACCATCAATTTGTACACCAAATTTTCTGGCAACAGCTGTAGAGATCTTCTCGAGCTGGATCCAAGTACAGACAAGGTGTCTTCCCTATTAAACTAATTCTGGATTAAGTTCAGTATGTTCTTTTATTATCACCCCCCCCCAAGAATTATCTAGGCTTGATCTCACAGTTTAACAGCCGCATGCACTCGATTGCTCAAGCTGTTTGTTTGGTTCAGACTTATTCAAATACAAACATGAATACAATGACAAACAGCTGTATGAGCCAAAAGTAACCCCGGCTGTTTGATCAGCTCTTTGGCAGAATCCTCATAAAGAGCTGCAGCCTGTGAGTGGGGATTAATAACGCACCTGATCCTGCGTCGCACCTTCTTTTATGTTTCCATCTGCGAGCACCTGCCACAGCACAGAGCTTCCAAATGTGGTTGTGAGTCATGGCAGACACACTGTCTTCACCCTGGAACAAACCCCTGTCCTGTCAAATCACCCGTTTGAACAGGATCCAGTTCAGCTGACAGGGCTACTCTGACATTTGTTTACACCAAGGAGTTTGATAATGAAAAACCACACGCACAAGATTCAAAGACTGACAGACAGGTTTTCCATTTCCTCTCTCTAGATTTGTTTTTTTTATTTTTTCTGCTGTGGTGCGACAGGCTCAGATAACTGACCCTGAAACTGATAGGAAACTAAAACTTCAAAATGAAACAGATCATGTCAGTAAAATTTGGTAAGCTGATGGCAGTGAGAAAAATGAAAAAGTCGTACAACATTAAAGTTTTAAGACAAAGTTTTGGAGAACAGTACTGAATAAATCCCTAACATGTGACAAGAAAAATGAGGGAGTATGACCCTGAATTCTGAGTTGGCTAACCCTGAGATGAAAAACTCAAGAGTTTTCAGTTTCAGACAAGCTAATCAGAGTCAGTTAAATCATCTCTGAGTATGTTCAACCTTAGTTTGGTTCATGCTTCCAAGGCTGAAAAATGAAGCCAATGCGGAGGTGCCAAAAATGCAGTTCCCTGAATAGCCACTCGAGGCTTTTTCCAAGCAATAATAAACATGTTTACAGCCCGGTACAAAAAATGGTTTTGGTTTCTATAGCAAATTTCAACATTCATGACAACTGTACGGAGGGTGAATCTTTATACCTCACCCATTTACATTTTAGTAAGGCCCAACGTTCTGCATATTTAAGGGTAGTGCTACATAAGTGATGGGCTATCTGTGAGGCATTGGTTCAGTCTATGAGTCAGGCCCACCCCTTGCTCCTCCAAAAGTGGTCACTTTTGGCTCCACCCTTTTGTCCAAAAGTGGTCACTTTTTGTTCCAAAACAACAAGATGGCAACTGCTGAAATGTCAAGTTGAGGCTTTAAAACAGCAGACCACAAACCAGTGGGTGACTTGACAGTAGCTACGTTCAGTCATCATCAACAATCAGCAACAGCAATCATCAATTGAGCTCTGACACTAAGTTTCACCATGGCAACAGGTAAGTCACTAACTGCTAACAGCTACTTTTTAACTCTCCCATGGTGGATCTCATGCATAACATGTCACTGAAACGTCACACCTGTCCTGCCGATGGTCCCATTCTGCCAGCTGTCCTGTTTAGTAACACACCATTTCAGTGCTGTTACTACCTCCCATGGTGGCTTAAAGGCGAGACCACTTGGTCCTTGAGCAAGCAGTGTAAAAGGGGGCTATGATTGTAAGCCCACAATCTCATCCAGTAATAATGAGGTTGGAGATTTGCACTTGACAAGACATGGAGGTAAAAATACAGTAAATTTGGATTTGTAGACATCTATTGGGATATTGACTCAACAGCATTCAGAGGCTTTATTTCAGCTACTTCTACAAATGTTGCAATTAGAACAAACTGTCACTGAAATACTGATAAAACATGTTCATACATACTCTATAATATCATTGGAATTATGTTCTATTGGTGCAATAAATCACGAGTGATAGAGATAATTATTCATCGATCCTATGTGTCTGAAATTTGGTACAGGTTTTTACAATTTAAACTGAGATTACACATGCTGCAGGATTAACATTTTATGAGAACTGCTCTGACAAATGTACAGATGCCTGCAGTCAAAAAAAGGACATTAAGAGGTTTTATTCTGTGCTGAGGATGACTTCACCCTGTGTAATATTCAAATTAGAGGGCAACGAGGTTCAAAAAATGACTGTCAGTACAAACATTAGAAGCAGTAACTTTAGACTGCCCTAAGTAATAAATCAATACCCAACCAGGATTTTCATTCTCACATATAGTAAACCTCTTCTAATTAATGTGCTTTGATACACGCTGTGATACAAACTGAATCACCGAGCAAATGAAACAGTGTGTCAGGTTCTGTCAGAGGGAGGAGAGCAACTCAGGGTTTGCTGAAGAAAACCAGTTACCACAGTAACTAAACCAGAGTTTCAGGATTAATTACCTCGGAGTTTTCAATAAAACCCACCTTTTCTGTTGTCATAATAGTAATAGTCTTACAGTAAAATCATTTATACAGGCTTTAGTTACAGAACAGCTGAATAATCAAGATCTACTTTTCTGTTTATTAGAATAATTCAATTACTCTAAATTTACAGCAGTTGCTGTAATTGTATACAGGTAACAATGCTGGTATTCTAATAAAAGGAAACGGCAATCAAATCTTATTTGGAAAAGCCATTATTGTGTAATAAAAATGTGATTTACGTAAAGCGCTTTATTGTAAAACTCAACAAATCTGTTTTCCAAAATCTTAAATAATGTAAACTGAAAAATGTCCTTGACAAAAGTAAAAAACAACAAACCTAGACGGAATAAATAAAAATAAAATACTGAATAGAATACTGCAGAGGCTGCCAAGTGTCTCCAGGTGTTGTAGAGACGAAAGCATCAGCATCCTGGCAGGAGAGCAACACTCACAGTGACACCAACATCAGTGTCACCTGCTCAAAAGTCAGAAGGGGAAGAGTGTGTGTGCTCACGCATTCATGTGTAAATGTGTTACTGTTGAGGTAAGCCTTTACACCACTGACACAGACAGATGGTAATATCCCTTTGTGTGTAGACTATCATGGTTTGAACCATGGTGGGATTATGGGCTCATGAAGGCTACCTGCCAAAGTGTTGACAGTGCACACTATCTCCACATGCCAAGATGCAGGTGACGGTGGTGGAGTTAGGTCAGCAGGAGACACTAAACAACCAAAACAACAATGGTGTTAAGTTTAAATAGACACTGACTTATGCTGATGTTACTGTTATGATGACCACATGAACTCCTTCGTAACTTCCTTGTGTCCTGCCATGTGTATTATGTTTGTGTTTGGCCAAATCAAAAGTTCTCGAGGAAGATATTTTGGCTTTGGCCACTGATATACTCTCTGATCTCCAAGTATACGCAAAGTACACAGGGACGTGTGCAATGCCACTTGAGTCATTTGCTTGCCTGCATACATGTTGGTTAAAGGAATATATATGACAAGTCTGGCAGTTTTCTTTTGCAGATGCTTAATCATCAAAAGATTTGTGCACTTCTGCCTTAGACTTTCTGATAAAATACAATAACCTGAACAGAAAGACGGAATACTGAGCAATATATTATTTTGTACTGTCCTGTTTCAAACCAGCCTCCCACAAGAAGCTGGATAAATCAATCAGTTTGCTTTACACTCGGGGCCACAAGACACATTTCTGAAAATTGTGTGCATGACGGCTCCTCTGCAAACTACTTATGTTTACCCATAACACCTTTCTCTGTGTAGACTCCCAGACATACTTATGTGCACCTTTGCAGTGGTATAATTCCAGCTGTAGAATTATGGATTATGAGCTATGGGTTGCTTATCTGACTTTCTATAAGTCATTTTCATGTTCATTCTCATGTTGTCAATGTTTTCCCTACTAATTTAAGAGTTGGAGATCAATGTAATAAGCAAATCATTTAAATTAAATACAAACGCATCATATGTAATTGCCCTCCAGAAAGATGCACATTGTCTGATCTGACGTCCATATTGGCAGGTCAACATCATTTGTCACCATTTGTGCTTTCAAAAAATTGAGCATAGCGTTAGTTCAGGCAGGACACAAGGTCAAGCTCAGCTCACATCCCAGCTACATCAGCTGATCTCAAACAGCCCAAGCAGCTGATGGATCAGCTGACTGATGGAAGACAATCAGCTGATAGATCACATGATTCCTTTATATGCAACCAATTGGCGAATCACATTCAGGCCGCCCTGTTTAAACCACTTTGGCCTGCCTACTGTTGCTCTACTTCTGCAAGCTGCTTTGCAACCTACTACCACCCCAGCTCCTCCCTCTCATGTTGTGTCTGACTTATCAATGTCATTTCTGTTTGTCATTAATGCTGGCTCTATTCTGTTGCTGGGGGGTCTTTACTGCTGCTCTCCCTGCCTCAGGCTTTGCATATATACGCATGGAAAGGCAGAGCGGCGAGCTCTCTCTGTCTAAAGGCTTTCCATGTAGGCATGTGGAAGGGCAGAGAGGTGTGCTCTCTCTGTCTTAAGGCTTTTCATGTAGGCGCATAGAAAGGCAGGGAGGTTTGCTCTCTCTGCCTCGGGCTTTCTTGAAAGGTGTGTGGAAGGGCAGAACGTAGTACTGCATGGTTTTCTTCGACAAAAATGGTCCTGACCAAAGTGTTATTACCGTTGTTAAAACAAAAGTGTTGTTACCTGACATAGTTATGATTACAGTTTGGTTAAGTTTAGGCACAAAAAAGTGCCCTCCCCAAGAATTTACATAAATGATTTGATTGATCAAGTCTTTGGTGGAGTGATCATCGAATCTTTTTTTTTCCTCAGTAGCTCAGATGTGGAGGAACTTGAACTGTTACCTTGAGCCCTTCTAATGTCTTTTATGTGAAACATTTTTATTGCTTGCATAACTTATCCAGCCATATATATGTCCATATTATTGAAACTAAATATATAGCTTTTACTATACAGTTATAAGTCTCTGTCTGTCTTTAAAGTTCAAAGGATGTACTTATGTACTGTAAAACTTTTTAAATCATATCCGAGTGCATATTCTACAGCAGCTTAATAAACATACAGGGAACTCTAATCAAAAATACAAACACAACAACAAATCGATAATAGTTTTTAAAGTGTTATGAATGTATTCATTGCTTGATTGGTTTCTTATCTCCACGCACATACTTCTCTCACAAAGTGTATCATAAATCAAATAAATGTACTGCAGTAATGAAATATAACTCCTCTCTCCTCTGTGCTTTCTACAGACTCTCCCTCCATGCACAAAGAGCACTGATAGCTTTCCAATAAGCTCTTAGGCTACAGGCTGACTGAGAAAAGAAAACGGTGCTTGGTTACAAGCTAAATAATGGCCACTCTCATAAGAGTGGAGGTGTGTGTGTGTTAAGAAAGCCGAGTTGAAGAGCCAGGGAGGAAGAAAATAAGTGGCAAATTGGAGGCAAATCAAATCATCGGCCTTTTGAGTCTTTTTCCCTCCACTGCTGCTGTCCAACGGTGCCTCTTGTTCAGCCAACTATTCATTCAGAGAGCCTGAAGAAAACCCAACGGTCCAAAAACAAAGTCTGTCTCTGATTAGAGAGAGAAATGAGGTTTTACAAAATGTTATTGGTTATTCCTGCTGCCAAATAGCCAGGCAGCTCCCCATTAGGTCTTTTATAGACAACATGTGGATCAGTACCAGGACTGACTTGGCTGCTGCCAATGGATACACCATTACTGAGGCTCGAACACCTCCAAATGTATGAATATACAAAATGGCCGACAGCCAGAGGCAGTTTATTGGCTGTTACAATGTGTGGGTAAACAGGCAAGTGGACAAATGTGATCGGCTGACTGAAAAGTTACTAAATATTTCACCAACTGTTGGTTTAAGGTCATTGGACATAATCTCCAGTAGCTTAAGATGGAGGCAGAAGCTATTACACTTATCAGTGTGCTTATCTCCTCCATAGATGACTGTCTCTGCATCTTCTCACTAAGTTTGTTGCAGTGTTTCTGTTTTTTGTTTTCCATGTGCTGGTTTTCTGCCTGAATCGTGTAGCCAGCACAGCCACTAACCAGGACTTTAGAGATCCAGCAGCTACTGTACTCAATTGCCTCACACCACTCCTCCATTGCTATTTATATAGTCTTGTTCCTTCATCTAAAGAGCCCCTAGAGCACTTCTTTTTTATTGTATGGTTGAAGTACCAGAACCTCTCCACAAGTTTTATTTGTTTTCCTTTTATAACCCCCAACAACAACAGAGGCCAGTGGAGGCAAAGAGCAGAAGCAGTGTGATGAAACTGTGATGAAAACACAGTCTCATCACCAAGCCAACTCCATGTTCTTATCTAAAAAAAAAAAAAAAAAAAAAAAATCAGCCAATTCAGAGGATGGAGAACACATCACATTTCTCATAAAATATTCATGGAAATATATATGCAAGCATTTACAAAATGTGCTAAATGTTTTCTATTACTACAACCACTGCCATCTCTACAACCACTACTACTACTGCTACTGCTACTGCTACTACTACTACTACTACTACTACTACTACTCTTTATTTATATAGAAACAAAAAACAAGTTTATAAAGAGTTAAATACAGTGAAAACCTCTCATAGTGGTCATGCCTGGGTCAAATTGATCACTATCTATCTATCTTTCTGTCTCTATCACTAGCAGCCATGACTAGCAGTCACAAGCTTTGATCAGACTACATTTTTTATTGAGAGAAACTTTCATCAGGGGATCAGACATGTTGTCAACAAGCACTAAAGTTACCCAAACTTATGTTAAAGAGAAAAATACAATTATTGGTATGACTACCTTTACTGACTGACTCTTCCTGTAGTGACGTCACACTGTGTTTATTTGTTTGGATGCATGCTCTGTTACCTGTGCTGCTACAGTGGTCAAGCAACATTTGGACAAAGTAATCACGATAAACAACATTAAGTCACTTGACTTGGCAGCCAAAGGCTAGATTACAGACCTGTTCTCATTCCCAGATGTAAAGTCTTTTAATAAAAAATGTTAGATTTAAGGCCTCTGAGGAGCGAATGGGGAGAACTTGTTCTGATGTGTGTTCTGGGCAACAACAACAAACCAATGTCCAGTTCAACAGGTTTCTTTGAGTGCGGTCTCTTTGTGTCTCATAGTGACGCAAAAGGCACCCTCTAGCTCATCTATATGAGGCACAGCTGAAAGACATTGTAACATGTGGCTCATGTTTTACAAGAGACATAGTCAGGTTTGGCTAATGTTCTGGTTTAAAATAAGTATGTTTGTTGTGTAATATAACGTGATAAAAAATGTTTGAGTGACTTCAGTGTGTGACGACCATACGTTAATTGTGTAAAGTTAAATTAAATCAACACTGACTTTTGGTTTCACACAGAATGTCGGCATGTAAGTGGCTCCATGTCACGATAAAACAACATTGACTTTTGGTTTCAAAAGACACGAACTTTGATCTCCTGGATGAAAGACTTTTTTTTTTTTTTTTTACCCATCCACATGCCAAAGGGTCAGTATTTGATGCTTTGGCAATGGGCTGGGATTACGGATTCTGATGCACTACCACCACTCAAATACCTGGACTTGTTAAACTCAGTTTTGGACAGAGTGCATACACTTTGGTAGGAAAGTGAGTACCTCAGAGGATGGCAGGCCCATCCCACAGGGAGTGACATGCATTCTCTGTTATCAGCATTTCAGGCGTGCTCACTTTTGGTTTTGTCACTAAATAAAGTATTTTAGATAGCCTGGGTAAACTGTTCGCTTGTTTACAACCTGTCTGATAGTCTGACTGCTCCTTTTTTTTTCATTTCTGCAATGTTTTTCTACATCTTAACAACTCATTTTAAAGAACATTACTAGCAGAAATAATGACCCTAACTACAAAAATAAAACCTGGGAACAAACTACACTTAGCCCTTAATGGTTGTGCACCAGAGTCACTGAGATAAATGCTTGTGCATTTATCGTTCCCGGTAAATAATGGCTTTTTGACCCTATTTCTGAGTGCACCAGCAGCGCTGCCTTTTGTCCCACTTTGTTGCCCCTCATTAACACTGAGGCCACATTCTCAGCGCAGCCCTTCATTGTCGTGTGCTGCGGCTGCTTACTGGACCATTACAGATGAGACAAGTGTGGCTAATACTTACAGATACTGAAAAGGTCAGAGAATAACAGTAAACAATTTAATGAGAGCTCCAACCTGCTCAGAATCTGACAATGCTCCTTTTCAGTGATTAAACAAAAAAAGAGAAACGAATAAGAAAACATCCAAATTTCAGTGGTTAATTCTGCCATACAGACGTGAAGCCAGGCCCGGGGCCAAGCTTGACTGGAGGGCATAATGAATACTTAAACAGCTGAGTAACTTTGGGCTCTTTCTTTTTAATCGAGTGCGAATGTAGAAAAGGTTTTTTTTCTTCTCCTGTCTGTTTTGTAAGTGGCTTTAGCATGCTTGTCAACAGCATTGTTGAGCACATGATTAGGATAATTAGGCCTATGTTTGTAGACCCTGTGTGACAGATATGCTACTTAGCTGTAGATTTTCAATGAGGAGAGAGGACCTACATCTCTGCGGTATGTGCTGTTAAATTCATGTTTTAAAACTGTTTGTTTTGGGAAATGGCCTGGAGGTTAAAGAAGCAGCCTTGTCACTTTGAATCCCAGTTTTATCAAGGAGGGAATGTGGGGTGAATAAAGTTTTTCCTTAGTATCTAGAATCTAGGTCATTTTCAACTTAAAGGACAATTCTGGTTTATTACAACTTAAGTCTTAGTTTTATAGATTTGCTCTCCATTTAAATTACTTATGAAAACATTGTACCACATGTCATCATGGGTCCACTTTATTGTAAATGATAACTGAACAAGGACCCACTTGTGCCTATCACGTGTCTCTAGCTGATCAGTTCTGTTCACATTCCATTACCGCCCTGCAAACACTCGCTGTGTCCACAATTTTGCTAGCTGCTCTGTAGCATGCTTGCTAGACACTTTAGTGGTTGTACAGCTTAAGATATCGCTGCCAGCAGAATTCAACACATCTCCCTCCAAAGAGCAAAAGGAGTGATTACTATGCAACACTTTGTCAAACCTGACATAAAATGGGTAACTTATAGAGCATCAGCACTCTGTCACCAAAACAACCACCATGTCCTGCACTGATGATGTAGTCGTTATCGGTGACTCATCAGGTTTGAGTGATTGATTCACAATGCGTCTCGATGGTGGTTTACATTTGTATTAAGTGTACATCCATTACTCTTAACTTCGGATAACCCAAAATGCATGCTAATACCAGGTC
>JAPZEB010000006.1:26387963-26405673 GCA_029783705.1 Chaetodon striatus
CAATGCATCTCGATGGTGGTTTACATTTGTATTTAGTGGACATCCATTACTCTTAACTTCGGATAACCCAAAATGCATGCTAATACCAGGTCTAACCAGGGTCATACAGACAACCATTCACGTTCACATTCACACCTACAGGCAAGTACAGTCAAGAGACACCAATTAACCTGCATGTCTTTGGACTGTGGGAGGAAGCCAGGGAGCCTGGAGACACGGGGACATGGGCAGAATGTGCTAACTCCACACAGAAGGGCTCCAGCTGGCCGGTGGGTTCAAACCGGGAACGACAGGTTCAGGGTCTACATATGTCATTATATATATTGCTGCTGGACTATTCTGGCTTCTACACTTAAGCAAACACACCTCTAGTCACAAGTCCAACACAGGGAGATTCAGAAAAAGCATTTTCTCTGGAACATCAGGACAATGAACTCTTATTTTAAAAAATAAGCACTTATACTGATGATTATTATTTTTTTATTAGCCTTTGAGCACATCTTCTAGCAAGTGTATGCGATGCCCACACATTTCTCTGAAAATACAAGTGTGCTATATATAAATATTTGACTCTTGTTTTCTTTTCTTTCCCAATATTTTTGGACCCTTGTAGGCATCCACAACTGCAAACTTGAACCGGAATGATGATTTGTTTAACTAATCATCTTTGCTCTCTTTTCAAAATAAGCTTAACTATCCTGGCACTGTGTTATTCAAACTCTGATTTTCTTGGCAATTCATTTGGTAAGTACCATATCAATATTACCTATAGGGATCAGGCAAAATTATAATTTAAAGCTATAATCATTGAGATTTCAGTCTTGGTTGATTTGACGATTTGGTGTTTAATCCAAAGTGCGAACACACTTCAAGCAGATACCCTTAGAACTGATGCATGTGTTTACAGTGCAGCCAAACAAACTGTGAGTTAAATTCATTGTGATGTTTTAATAAAGAATAAAGAGAATCTGGATGCTTCAACATTCAGCCTTGGTGATCACCACATGCAGTTTAGGAGACCTGAAGGCTGACCTACACTGACCAATGCCTCTGGGGTGTCTTCCCCTCTTGCTTACCTGGCTGTTATTTCCAACCATTTCATTTTCACATATACAGATGATAAAATTTTAGTGTGTTTTTTACTACATGCTTCCTTAACGGCTGCTTCATCTCCAGGAGTTAATGTTGGGGAAAAAACTCATGACTTGCACTCTTTGCTACCATCAAAAGCTGATGGTTTTTAGTTTTTCCAATATGCCGTTATATGTGCAATTTCTATGCCTGGGGGTCATTAAAGTTCCATCATATGTGGTGAAACACTTGAGATTTGGTCTTTAGTTTTTTTGTTTTTTTGCAGGACCAAGAGGGACTGTTAAAATGTCTCACTCTGCGAAACAGGATGCAGACAGAAAGCAAAGCAGACAAACATGCAACTCTGATATATCTGGATTGGCTTTGTTTCCCTTAATTTCCCTAAGCGAAGTTATTTGAAAACATTGTGAAACAATCAACATGTTAATGAAACACCGTTGCAAAAGAAGGCAGTTTAGAAGGGAAAAGAAAACATGTCAGCTTAAACTTTCTCCTTCATGTGCATTAGAGGTGAATGGATTTTCTTTCCTGGTGCTTATAGCTCTGAATAATGACATCTGTAAAAACACAATGGCAATTTGTCTTTCCCAAAAAGAATGTCACGGTTACTCTGGATAATCTGTACACCTTGCTATAAAGAGTTTTCATTTGTAACTTCATTCTACCAAACATAGAGTAAGTAACTAGGGCTTCCTCCTGAAATTCTAAGATTCAAAGATTGAAATCATCAGTGGGAGACCCCTCAGTGGACTGAGATTCCTCAAGTTGAGCAGTCTTTTATTTATAAATATATTTTTTGTCAATCACTGTGCAGTGTGCTCCTGGGAACATTTTGGTCTATAGATTCAGCTGCAGAATGAGCAACTGGCAGCTGTGATCCCAGACCATGGATGTATAAAGAAAACTGGATGCTGCATTGGAGGCAGGACCCCATTCTTTCCTATGAAATTTGCTCAGTGACACATGAATCCAAAAAAAACTTGATTTCTTACTTACTTACTTGCACTGAACAGCCAAATCGAATTGATATAATGACTGATATAATTCTCAGTCAGGTAATGCCCTGTTTTTTAAAATACATTTTTACTTTATTTTTTGCTTGGGAGGTCCAAGCATCAGATAACTCCAATTTTGGGTAAATAAAACAAAACTTTCTTCATGCTCTTTTTTGGAGCTCCAACTTTAAAGCCTCGATCATATTTTTTGCAACCATGTAGCTGTGAGGGTCCCGCTGACTCTCACCATGTGCTTATGTTCTGTGCAGACTACGAAGTGCCATCAGAATTTCTGACCATATAGACTAGAATCACATATGTAGACACGCAGTATGGCAGGTACAGGAACACATGCAAGCCCTGCCGTCCACGTCCCCTTTGGAGTTTATCAGGGATTTCATTTTATAGAGGTCTTACATGTCACATTTAAGTGTAGCATTGATAGTATCTGCTGGTTTAAGCTGAAAACGTGTCCTCAGTCATGTTTCATTCAAGCCACACACAACAGATTATCATCACAGATCGACCTTTTTTAGCTGCTAAGCCCGCAAACCCTGAGGCGATACTTCACAAGTATAATTAACTTCTAATCTTTAATGTCACCAAAGCTAACAGGCTCTCTGTTAGCATGACTTTATTATCTACTAAAAGGTCTAATCATAGACTGGATTTAAGGACAGAGAGGATGTCATCAAAGTAAAAAAAATAAAATAAAAAATAAAAAACACCTGGTTTTAAGCAGCAGAGACGAAAGTTTCAGCAAAGGAAAAGGAGAGTCTGAGAGAAGTGGGAGTGACACCACAAAGCTCAGAGTCTGGATGGGCACCCTGCTGTGATTAAGATGTGTTGGACTTCAATAGGGCAGGGCAGTAAACCCTCCATAGCTTACTTAGAAAGGCAGAGACGGGATAGAGAGAGAGTTTAGGGAGAAGCAGGGTAAGGGAGCAAGGTGAGGAATGAGGGGGAGAAACAGGAAGTACTCAGACAATGGCAGAATTTAGACATAGAGGCAATCATTTAGGATGTAAAGATGAGGAAGTACTTCCTCTTTGCAGCATAAAGAGGCCCCCGGGGATGGACTATCCCTGCTTTCACTGCCTACAACCCACTCGCTCATATCTTGAAAAATAACACCAGGCTTTAAAATCATACCATTACCCTCTGGATGTCCAAGTTACAGCATGTCTCTGTTGGCAGTAACGGAGCAGAGATGGAGGACTTTAAAAAGAAAATCTACACATATAAATTCTCGGAGGAAATTCCTCTTCTAATGAAAACAGTTAAAGGAGTGGACTTTCTTGCAAAAACAGGCCAGTGTGTAACTGTAGGTTCAAACTGTACAAGAGTATCTGTGTGAAAAATTCCTTTCTTCATTCACATTAAGTGAATCATTCAAATAAAAGTGAGGGAACTTTGAAAATAAAGATCAATTTAACAGTGCATTTTAATTTACATGTTGAGTGTTTTAACATCTGCTTTAAAGATTAAATTTTACTTTTTTGATGCTTATTAACACTTCCCTAACCTATATGATGTTGCAACACACTGCATGGAAGACACATTCCCCTCTGCTGACCACTGGGCAGCAACCATGGAGCAGTAGTAAAGTTAGGAGTAAAGCACCTTGCTCAAGTGAATCACAAAAGTGATAATAAGGAAAGGGAAAGTACTACTTATTTACTCAACTATCAATCTCTATTTAGATTTGTGCTTTGGCTATATTTAGGTGTTATGGTTTAGGGTGTGGTGCATGCGCCTACTCACAAGTGTACACATTGAGACAGTAGCAGCTTCAGATACCAGTTGGAGACCACAAGAACAGTCACTGGCCAGCTTGGGCTGCTTGGGTTACCTACCAAAAGTTTCTGATGCCCATGGAAATTAATGGTAAGGACATCAAGCAAATTGAAGTAAACAGCTGTTTTTCAGTAAAACACATCCAGCAAAGCCATTTCCACTGTGATTCATCTTTTGTTAACTCTCAATCAAAGTAAACACGAGTACTTTGGGTATTAATGATTGCACAACAATAATCTGTGAATAAAAAGACTGTTAACACAATATCTTTGGTGTATAGAATTAAAGCAGCTGTAGAATAATATCGTGACATACATCTATCTAGTGTTGCAGTGGTGCCATTAAAGATGCTGACATATTCATTCATTCATTCATTCAAACATTTATTTAAGACTCAGGAAATCAGTTAAGGAAGACCCTCATTTTCAATGATGATGATGGTGAGCATGAACAAAGACATTAGCCCCTTTTACACTGCCAGATTTTCTGCGAATGTTGGGCCGTTTTGCCGGCAAGCTGCTAGCGTTGAGACACACAGAGCCAGATTGGTGAGTTGTTCCGAGGTGCCCAATTTTCCACCTCGTAGGGTCTGTTGATGACTTGTGGGAGGGGCTGTTGATGACGCCGCACGTTCGACCCACTGGCGTGGACTTCAAACCAAGAAACAGCTGATAGCAGGAATGAGTATCTAGCAGCACTAGGGAAATGCAAAGAATTGCGCTCCCTCCTTGCCCTCACTAACGAGGCCATTAAGCGTCAGATGACGGGAACCATGAAGGACGGGCCGCTGTACGAGAGAATCGCCGAAGGACTGACCAGCCGCGGCTTTCCTTGGTACCTCACTGTTTACGTCACACGCTGAGCTGCACGTTCTGTTACTTGCTCACGCCCCCCATTGCCCCAAAAAAGGCACATTCTGTATAAACAAAAGTTGGCAGGCGGCATTTTGCCACACTCCCTGATTCTGTTTTTATACTACCAATGCTGAAAGAAGACTGATTGGGCTTTCCTGCAAATTTGCACAATTCCTTTTTAAAAAGGGCTATTAAAACAATCAATAAGTTACCAAAGAACAATCATGCAAATCAACAATAACAATAAATGAGCTATAAAAGTTGAAATACAAAGTGATAAACATGCTAAGGTGAAGATGAATAGTTAAAAGCATGTACACTCAATAAAAAACAAAATCAGAAATAAGTAATTTAAACAGCGATAAGGGTGTCCAAGTTTAAGGTCGTTTCAGGGCTTGAGACTGCGACCAACTGGTCCAAAAATTCGAGATGGTGCGAGTGAATTTGTCCGAGACAATATAAGTGTTCCCGACCCAAACCCGATGCAATTTGTTACCTGACATAGTTATTGTTATGTCAGTGTGTAAATGACCATCAAAAGGCTACTGTTACACACAGTCAAACACGCCGCTTGCACAGCTCAATTGGAGCGGAGCCTGTGTTGCGTTCAGGCATTGTCAAGTAAATAACAAATTCCAGCACTTGAAAAGGCCATAGCCTATTGTTAATGTTGCTTTTTTAAAAGGGAAGTGTACAATAAAATGTATCACTGTGAACTGAAAGCAAATAGCCGTTTCTGCATTCATTATCAAATTATTTATCATTAATATAATGAAAATGATAGGGAATGTGAATGTTTGCATTGCAAGTTCATTTACAGCGTCTGCCCCTAAATTTTCTGCTTGCACTCCTAAAATTTTCAGTTAGGGGCCACTGTGCTCCTAGTGAAAAAAGTTAGTGTAAAGCCCTGCTTCTGTAGATTATTCCATGTATAAAGAGCACTGCAAGAGAATGACATTCTTCCTAGTTAAAATCCTTTCCATTTCAATTCCTATTGCAAAAAGCATCTGTGATAAGACCTCCATATACGGTGACATTTAAGTCCAGTTTTGAGGCTCACACTGGCAAACCACCACACACCTACCTCTTAAAGTAATCAGTTTTTTTAAGAGTCAAGTCAAAGTTGGCTTTTAATAGGGAGTTATTTGTTTTGCAAGATTCATAGACAGAATGCTAAAGCATGGCAGCTCAGACAGAGTACCCTGTGTCCCTGGTTATAGAACATTTCTGTTGTTATTTTTCTAAAAAAAATAAAATAAAAAAAATAATTGAAACTGTATCTCCTGATTTGATATTAAGTTAACCATGGCACGGTGTGATGACCACACAACAATCAATCCATTGAAAAAGCTGTTGTCAAGCAACTGCTTTGTGTTGATAAATCAGACAACAGATTGTTCTGATTTAAGAAATTATGAAAATGATCCACAGGCACGGCTACACTCACAATAAATATTAATCAGGAAACTTGCTGAGTCTATTTTACAGCTTAATGGAAATGTAGCTTGTAAGAAAGGGATGGAGACTTTGAAATGAGTTTAAAAAAGTCTTTGGGTTTGTGTGGGAAAGAGATGTAAGGAGTCCTCTTCGATCAGACCCAGCACAGTGACAGGTCAGCGCTGTGCCGCTCCCCTTTATCCCAAGAGAGAGACAGTGATGCTAAATTGCCTGTCTCTTTTCCTTGCTTTCTCTTTCCCTCTCTCCCGCATTCCTTCTCTTTTTTACTTCTCTCTCTTTCTCTGTCTCTCTCTCTTTCTCTTTATCTCCCTCCCTTGCTGTGAGAGGCTAACATCTTAATCATAATTGTGTCATGAACCATAAACACTCATACGCTTGGCTGTGAAAGCAGCCTCAGGGGAAGTAATGGTGCTGAATAATAACAATAACTTTATTTGAAGAGCGCTTCTGTAAGAACTTTTCACAGCTTATTTGTGTTTACATACAATAAAGAACAATGAGGTGGTACTTCAAGTGAAATAAGAATCTCAATGAAAACACACACACACACACACACACACACACACACACACACACACACTGACTTTTTTACAGAGATTATACAAATTTTGGACAGATTTTTAAACCTTTCGATAAAACCTTCTCATCAATGAGCATGTCACTGGACTGTTTTAGTTCCAGACTCATATAAGAAGAAAACTGGTCTTATCTGTGACTTACCATCCGTCTAAATGTCACTTTACATAACCTGATGCAGTGAAAAGTGAAATATTGTAGAGATATTCATGAGCGCTGAACAACTGGAGAACGTAGATGACCATTTTTCAACAGGTCAATGTACAACATGTAAGACTAATGTCAGTAGTTCACAGAGTCAGAAATATTTTCAGTGCAGAATTTTCTACTTTTTAGAGGCGAGAAAAACAGAAAAGGTGATGAAGCTCATCGCAGTTCCTCATCTAGTTCTCAGGAGAGGCTGAGAGTGAGTCAGAGTGAGACAGTGGACGAATGTAGTCCGAGTCGTGCCTGCTGAATTAATGCTGCACTTCTAATCCATCGCCATAAGAATCTCTTGAGTAAAAGAAAGCCATGATATTAAGTACTTTCATTCACTTTACAGCCTGTGGAATTACAAGGGTTGTATTCTCTTATTAAAGAAAAAAAAAAGCTATACCAGGGTAAAAGAGAAATTACTCTGTATAGCATTTATGTTTTATGGTCTACCCTTAAAGCCTGGCCTAATGAATCTGATAATGCAGCTGCACTACTCTAGGTGTTCAATTGATGAACACTGACATCTGAGAACTAATGGCTTGCTGATGGGAAAATCGAATTCAGACGACAAACAATCAGTAAATATGGACATGGTGGAGAGAAAAATAAAAGGTTGCTCTTGCATTACAAGGTTGCTGTGCAGCAGCAGCTGCCTCTGCAGAACTATGATAATGTCAAGTCAAGTCAATTTTACTTTCTATAAACCTAAATAAAATTTCAAAAATATAACAACCCCCATCATGAGACCCTTAAAAATGATGCCAGATCATGACAGATTTCTTTATACAGTCATCTGCTTCAGGCAAGCTAGTGCAAGGGTTTTGAAAACATCCACTGCCACATATAGCTACATGCTAACATTAATGCAAACATGTCATTTTGGTTAGTTCGTTGTTAATTTCTTCCTGATTTCAGTTCAGATTCCTACTGAAAATTTTGGTTTACAAGCTTTTATTCGTGGTTTTTCGCCATAGAAAGCACCACTATACTCTGTTACAGTCATTCCTTAGCTACAAGTACAGTGCAACATCTGACGTTAGGGAAAGATGTAATCTTGGTTGCCGGTGCTAATTTCTCCCTGATTTTGACGTTCCAAAGGCACGGACACTTCCAGTTGTCCTGTTATGAAGATTTTGGTTTAAAAGCTTTTACTGGTGATTTGCCATGGTAAGAAAGTGCTGCTATATTCTGTTACTTTTATTCCCCAGTTGCAATGACAAAGTAGAAAGCACAGATGCAGAAGACCTGGAAATGCTGACCAACCAGCAGACAAGAAGTGCTTGGAGTAGCAATAAAAAGAAGCAAAAAGTTGTTTTCTGTGATGAATTTCATGGTATGTCACATAGTTTTATGCTTCAGGCCATTTCCATGTCACACTGAAATAAAGTGAAACTAACTGCTTCTTGAGTGGTAGAAATGTTTGCTCAGTTGCATTTACTGGTGTTCATATGATCAGTCTGGGACACATAGGCAGTGATACTATGTGTGTGTGTGTGTCTGTCTGTGTGTTTGCCGTTCATGTGCCTTATCATTTAGAGGGTGGCCATATTTGTGTCTAGGTCTCACTGAATAATTAAAAAATAAATAAACAAATGAAAAAAAGATTCATCCTCTCTGTACTATGGACTCTTAAAAAAATCATCCTGAAAAAACTCCTTTCCAGTGGAGAAGTGGTTGGTTCAGTGCCTCAGTCGCAGTCATTTCTCAGTGTTTCCTTGGTATTACACAGGGATTGATGGTGATCCAGAAAATATCAGACACCTTCTACTGGCTCAGCTGCCCGTCCGTTAGCAGGATCTTTCTGCCTATTGGACAAGTCTGTGGGGGATTTTTCAGAGAAAGCTTGTGGATTTTCTGTGGCTCAACCAGATGGCACACAACTTCAATTTCCAAAACCACAGTAAATAAATATTAATCTCACAGCCAAGAGCAGCTTCCTGGACACGATCCTTGGAAGCACGTCTGTGGTGTTTGCTCTGGGCTTCTACATTTCTTTTGTGCTCAGCAGGGCTCTCTACCAACCAAAAACAATCTTTCTGGCATTAAATCAGGGTTCTGTATATCTATAATCCCTCAGTGAAGAACTATTCACAAATGGGGCTTTTTTATCATCATTGTTAGATGTGTTTTTATGACAGAAATGCTAAAAGTGCATAACTACACTTTCTTTTCCAGACATTTTGTCCATCCAATTTTAGTCATCATTATTTAAAAGCATTCAGGCTTCACCCATTAAAAAGATGATAATCTCTCCTTTCAAATGTCTGTTCAGTGAACTGCTGTCTCTCTCTTCACTACCCACTGCATAAAGTGGGCAACTCTCCCATGGGGCCGACCCCCAGGGACCCCAAAATCTCAGGTTTACTGTTTGTCAATTCACTTGGTAATTTGATGAATTCCAAATTTTGGAAATTTACATCACTAAATGTCAATTAAAGCAGGCTTTGCATCTGTTAATGTTCAGGTCTTTGTGTTGTACAGAGATCCTGTGGCGTACATGGTGCATTTTTCTAATAAAGCTGACTTTAATCGAAAACACAAGGACTAACCGACAGAGTGACAAGTGTCCACCGACAAGTGTCTTCAGAGCTGATCACATAGCTGTGTCTTTTACAGTAGTATGAGCATTAAAATATTTTTCTTTTCTGTTTCAGACTCACCTCCCAACAAGAGGTTTGATTAACCAATTGGTATAACAGGTATTTACAGATAGTGAGCTGTTATAAATGTGTCTGCTGCCAAAGGGAGCTGGATTTTTTTAAATTGGTGGTTGCCGGTAGGGTACAACTGTGCAGCTGCTTCTACTGGCCAAGACAGCAAACACTGCAGGGTGCTGCTACCCACCTGCTCTAATATCATCAGAAAGCCCCAAAAGCTGGTTGCAGATTAATATGGAGGAAAGAGTTTGCAATATGACACAATCAATACAGCCCATTTAGTTAACTAACAGGACAGCTCCCCAAAAGTGAAGCCAAAACATACTGATTTGTCTCCACAGGACTGGCTGCAGTATAGGTCATAAACCTCACCCCAGCATGTAGCGGATGGGACATGGGCCAAAATAAAAGATCAAAGCTGTTAAATAAATTCTTTCCCAAAGATGGTTTCTGTAATTTTGGGTAGTTGTTACCACACTGATGTATGTTCAAGTGTTTAATTTTTTGATGATTTTGGTTCTATCTACTTAATTGATGCAATAAAAAGGCATGTTTGATGTCATGACTGACAGCTTTGTGTGCCTATCCATGTGCTCATGAACAATTGCGCTGCAATGTCATGATTAGTATGAATACCACAGAGATCATCACAATGCTGGGTCTGGCTCCAAATGATGTCACCAACCCAAGATGGCAGCAGCTGTATCTGGGATATTTTGGCTTCATCTTTGTACAGTGGGAGGGAAGTGGAAATATATTGCCTGTCTTTATATGTAGCCACTGGCCCAGACTGGATGATCAAACTTAAAATCTAATGTTCCTAAATTAATGTTTGTTCATTGCTCATGAAAAGGTGTATAATTTAGGGAATTCAGTTACCAGTAAAGTTTGCGTCTGAAAGGTTCAACCATTGTCAGCTTAGGTGGCAAACAGCCCTACCTGTAATCAAGTTTTATCTAAAAATACCTCAATACTGTGTCTGTGTAAATTACCCACTACTCACAAACTCCACTGGACAACTGAGTGGCACCACCTAGCATCATACATCGTGCAAATGTAGAAAGAAAACAGAAGACTATCTGGTGTAAGAACCTGACCTGAGAAGTGTCAAAATTGCTTTACAGTCCTTCAATCTGACACACTGTAATTTTCTCTACATAGAACTAATGATTTCAGAATCAGCCTTACTTCATGTCCAGAAAAAAACACAGATCACAGCTATGGGACACTGTTGGACCTTGTTGAATTGTACAATTCTACAATGGCTTCTTTCCCAGCTGTCTGCTATCAGTCACCCTGGCAACAAAGTAAGACTATATAATTGCAGACCGACAGTCCTCAATTCATAAACTAAAGAAAGATTCTGAGGTGACACTGGCAAAGTATCGACCAATATCAACTTTCACTGTGACTGCTGCATGAAAGCCCATTTCATTTATTTTTCAAGAGTGCTATTTTTGAAGAGCACTTTTATCCAAAGTGCCTCAGAGTGATATGAGTCCTTTGGTTTTCAGCACAAGTGGACACAAATAAAGGACTCGATGACCCTGCAATGCTGCACAGAAAAAAATGGAGGAGGAAGTCTGTACATAATACTGGAAATAAGGTGCTTTGCTGAAGAGTGTCGCAAACTAAATGAGAGCTTAAGTGTGACATATAAAATGAAGACCCGAGAATAAAAGAAGCACACGGTTTGAGTCTTTGACTTCAAGGGTCTGAAAGGAATGGAGGCGTAAGAAGGGTCCATCAGGATCTAAAGATATCTTAAGATGATGGTGAGATAGTGGAGTTGTCTGGAGATTTTACCTCCCTGGGGGACCATCATCTGAGGTTTCAGTTTATTTTAAACTGTTGGATGAAACCAGGTCGAAGGTTATGGCAACTTCTGACATGAGATTGGTAGAGTGAGGATTTGTCTGTTACTTTGAAGCTCTGGAGTGGAAATGTGCTTTGAAAAAGTTGAGTGGGAGAGGATATATCTCAACACCCAGAGACTTGAATTGTGCAACCTGTTCTACTTCCTGTCTTGTTTTCTCACACAGAGATAGGAGGTGTTTCAGTCTCCCATGTCCACACCCTTTGTCTCTGTGACATTTATTATGACAGGCCTTTCGTAAAAGGGAATTCCCATTTTTTCAGCATGCTTGTGAGATAAGGCACCTCATATTAATCAAATTAAAGAAACTTTAAGCAATTATTTGGTCATCTATTTCAGTATTCACCAAGAATCGTGAGCTTTAGCAACTTTGCCTACAACAGAGCAAAAGAGAAGGAGCAGTCAGATCATCAAAAGACTCAGCCAGATTAGCTAAACCACTGATTTGGAGGTCAAATAGAGAGTGAGTGCTCCCAGAGTGTTGGTTATAAAAAGTTATTTCACAGAAAACACTACACTGTGTGTGCGCACAACAACGGAATGGGCTGTAGGTCAAAGTTGAACCAGGAAGTTGGTTTGCAAAAGCCAAATACTTAGGAACAGAACTGGGTTGTACAGCTCTGTTGATGTAGTGACCAGACTGGAATTTGCAGGTAACATGACATTACTTGACATCAGACAGAACTGTCAAACTGTTCAGCTACTGCTGTTCATCTTCAGTCTGACATTGCATCCATTAATATTCACTGGGGACGAGGTTTCAATTTTAAATCCTAACCGAACACTAGAGACCAACGTCTCCACCTGAATCTAATGGCATTCTTAGCCTATGTCGGTACATAGCTATGCAACAGCCTTGTCTACTAGAAATTACATTTATGTACAATTGATTTCAAACAGCAAATACATTGTGAGGATAACATAATGCCTGACAAATTACATTTTCTAACACAATAAGATGTTGCTAATTAACATATCTGGCAAGTCACAAAAATATTGATACTGAACATATAAGGAAAATGTTAACTGACTTTTATTAACATAACGGATACTGCAGTCTTTCTCTTCCCTACACCACCTTTGTTTTGTTGCCTAAACATAAGACAGGAGTCTCAACGTGAACCTGAAGTTGTGGTGTAAAGGTTTTGCTTATTGTACGTGCACTATCCTCCAATCGCCTCTTTACAACGCCTCCATGGTATATAACGGCCATGTTTTGTTACCTGCAAGAGAAGATGTCTCTGACTATAGTTCAGGCAGCGGTTATGTAACAGTGTTATTAAAAAAGAAGTTTAGTTATAAATATTTTTGAAGAAAGGGTTGCATGCTAACATAACTTGCCGGAGTTTTAAGAGTGGAGCGACGCTAAGTAAAACAGACTATAATGCTAGGCGATATTAAGAAGACGTGTCGATTTAGAAGAGCCTTAAGAGCAGCATCTATCTTGTTTATGGCGGTCGTCATTGTTCTAACTATTCCTTTTTGCTTGACAACAGCTTGACAAATCCTTGATAAGGTGGTGCTGATTACTTAATCGTTTGTCCCCCCGGCGGTATTCCCTGGATCATTTTTTATTTCAACAATGAAACTGCTGTTTCATGTCAGACTAATCAATCAGCTCGGTGCAGTGGGAAGATTCCAAGGTCTGAATCCAGGCAAAATGTTATATGCTCTGGTTCAGACCTTTTAACATTTGTAACTGTTACAAAACAATCAGCTTTAAAGCAATAACAGTATGTAGCATGGCACAGTCCAAGATAACTCTTTGTAATATCATAGTTTGAGCTATTAGATGATTTTTAAATTGAATAGATATTTACAGACAGGTGTTAGCAAGACAGGAAAAAGTGTTGGCATTTGTCTCTGAATCTCTCCTCCAAAAGAGTTTAGTAACAACCTGTGTGACTGTCTGACCACTCAAGTTTTTTCATTCTACTGTTCATATTATTTGCTTGGTGAATAAAACACCATCATGGTTGATGTGAATGATGGTCAAAATTAATAACATTAAGCCCTGAAGTATTTCTGGGATAGAGTTTTTGTTTAAAGCAAGCAGACACAACCATTGGTAAAGTCAGCAGAGAGAGGAGGTCAACAAAATGTTACCAGCACTGTCAGGTCATAAAACGGTGCTCTGTAATGGTTTTGAAAGCGCTAACAAATGATGTCCTGCTGACAGTGTTGGATCACAGAATGCTTCCTTTCTACATGCATAACCCACTGTAGGGAGTAGTGATAGGATACAACTCATGATACTACATTTTTATTTAGATCTCGAAATAGGCCAACACCCATCACGTCTAATCCTCCTTGTCTATACATCATGTCACGTGTAATTTAGTTTAGCAAAAAAACATTTTCCTTGACCATCAAGTTATGACCTTACTGATGGCTGTTTTGACTTTAAACGTGGTTTCCTGTAAACATCTGTAGTATTTACCGCACACTGCGCTAATCCATAGCATCACAATTATAGGTGCTCGGCTGCAGTTGTCCATCTTCTCTGATGCATACTGAGCATTCATTAGTATGCACGGCACTGCATTGTTTGGGAGTCTGGGACTATTTAGAACAACAATTTTTATGGTAAGTGCCAATCGGTCATGCTGTACTTGACGGAGGTAAAAAAAAAAAAAAAAAATAGACCGATAAGTGTACAGAGAGGGAAAAACAGAGAAATGAGAAAGAAAAGTGGAAGAGACAGAGAGAGATAAACGCAGAGAGAGGAAGAACGTGCAGGATGAAAAAAAAAGAAATGGAATGGAGGGGATGGGAGGGGAAAGAGCGAGTGCACATGGGAGGAGAAACCGAGAGACAAAGGGGGAGATATACAGATAAAGGTAGAGGAGAGAAAGAGATATCTGTGTGTTTCATAGAAAAGTGGAGAAACAAAGAGACCATAACCTTGAAGCTGAATGACTGTAGTCTGGGTTAAATGCTGGAAATGCCAGCAGAGAGACTGGAAATACAAGAAAGGGTGTGTTCACTTTCACCATTCAACTAAAACCAGGATCTTTCCCTTAACTGCAGTAATTTTGTTGCCTAACCACATGCAGGGCGTGAAGCCCAGTCTGCAAGCGTTTTTGCACTTTGTACATTCACCATCTACCCCAACCATGTGTTACATGAACATCACACTTTTTGAGCTGGAAAAATCACTAGTATATCTCAGATTTATGTCCATGTTGGGTAATCCTGCACTTAGCAATTTTCCGCACTTTATGTCAAGCTGTGGAAAGATGTGGAGATCAGAGTGGTGGGTTGGCTTGTAACATGACTGACTTTCATGCAGAGGACTTGAGTTAGGGTCAAAATCTTGCAATCAACATTCTTATTAACCCATACCATGATATTCCCCTAACTTTAAGGCACACTGACATCATGCACAGTTTTTGTAGAAATCTGTTGTTAGACACGATCTGGGGGTTTTGCAGAAATGTCCAATACTGATTGGAAGCCATCTATGTCAAACTGGAATGACCATCGTTAAACAGAGGAGGTGGACTCCGACACCACTTATCACCCACCCACAATGCCGTCCTGGGATCCCTCCCCAGACGACTTCGCACCCATTCACACCTGGGCCCACCTGACCCTAACAACACACATGATGGCCAGGTGGGTGAACGACTCTGAAACTAAGAGCTCACATGTGACTCTGCCAGGGTTTCCACCCACTCAGAGTTTAAAGCCTGCAACTCCGTACCAGTCAGTTAGAACTGAAGAAGCTTCTTGGATGAGAGGCGAAACGTCTTCAAGAAACACAAGCAAGTCCTACGATATAGCACTTAGGAGTATCATGACCTGTATGACTGAAAATCTTCACCGACATGCTTCCAATATTGATGTTCTTGTTTACCGATAAGTACGAGTTATCTGGGGTAAAAAAAAAAAAAAAAAAAAAAAAAGCACCGGCACGGAACATAAGGCAGCAGTTATGTTTGTGTCCTCCAAAATGTTATTTTTTTCCAGGACCATTCAAGCAGTTGGGTGGCTGCCCCTGTCACGAACAGGCAGGGCTATTAAAGTTGTATAAAAATAAAAAATCCAGTCTTCAGTCCTCAAAAAAAGCTTTTTAAACTTCAGCCGAAGCTTGTATGAGGCTTTGGTTGTCTAAGAAGAACAAACTAAATATCTTCCAAAGTTAAAACTTTGTACAAAATCTTGTACATTTTTGTTTCTCCTAATAGTGTTTCCCTGCTGACCTGCAGCAGAGATACTAAACGTGTGCTTTCAGGTTTGTTGCAGAGACAAAACACGCAGTAATAAGCCTTCGTGCAACTACCAGGATGTCAACTTTAGCAAAAGTTTAGACTTCAGTTTTGGAGAGAACAAGGGCTGTGGATTTTGGACAGAAATAGAAAAAATGCAAATGCCTAACCACTGAAACAACACTCCTCTGCTAATTGGTACAAACAAAAAGGCAAACACCTCGTCAATTAACACTTGAAATCCCTCTTCATACTATTCTGTAAATGGAATCAGCCTCAAAGTCAGGTAAACAGCAAATTAAAGTCAAAATGCCTTAAGTGTTTACTTTAAAGTCAGTGAATGATTTCCAAAGAAGGCCAAGACAACAAATGCCAACGTGTTGCTTTCAGATGTTTCCTGCTGAAGTTCGTGCAAGACAGTTTATCGCCATCAGACTTTGCCATCATTATGCAGGATGCTGTATCTGAACTGTTATCTAAATAAATAGAGAAGTGCACCAACAAGAGAAAAGATGAGCTCAGAAATATAAGTACTGGCTGCTTTAAAGTGTTTAAGTGTTTTAAACTTTCCCTCTAGTCCAACCGAAATGTGTCACTGGATACCTCTCATGGCAGTTCTGTGTAGTTAAATCTCAATTAATTTAATTGTGTTTTAGGCAGTCTGATTACAATATGGTTATAAGGATGTATTTATCTCTACTTTTATGGCATAAATACAAAAAGAAAATTAAAAATAAATTTTTTACAGGTAGATACTTGATGGTTTCTTACTTCCAGTTTTGAAGAAATTCAACTTGCAAATCACCAAAACTGTGCTTACTGTGTATTTTCTAAATGTTACACTTGTGGTTGTAGTTTATCACAGGGCTAACACATACAGTAAGACAACCATTCATGCTCACATTCACATCTACAGCCAATGTAGAGGCACCAATTAACGTAACCTGTATGTCTTCAGACTGTTGGAGGAAACCGAAGTACCCACAGAAAACCCACATTGACACAGTTAGAAAACATGCAGACTCCACACAGAGGGGCTTGTGTTTTTATAGCAAAAAATTCTGAATAAAATGGACTGATAAATAAATCAAGCTGCTTAAAGTTGGACCCAAGCTCTGACTTTATGCTCACACTGTTTGCAACACCATCAATTAGGAGATTGAAACCGACAGAACGAGCCCATTTCCATCAAACACACATTCATCTGTCAGCAAACCAATCAGATCTTTTCAGTTAGTGTTATTTGCCTCATGAGCAACAATTTTGCCAGAGGAGTAAGAAAAGGTATTCAAGAGGTTGTTTGCAGACATTATATCTTCCTAGTTTTAACATACTGTACTGTGGCTCTCAATTATGAGTATGGGGAGGCTGATGGGTGCCTTTCAGAGAGATTTTGTTTTGTTAAATACATTTTTTTTGTGTTTCAAATTTGCACTTGCAATCAGAGAACTCACGCTGTGCATAATCAGCAAGGTAATAAAAAAGCTATTTCTGTGAGAATAAAGCAGATGAAGCCCCTTATACGAATCATGGAACACCTGGATGACTGTGTTAAAGTTGAGAGTGAGAAAAAAAAAAGAGTTTCCAACTTTCAGTATCGTTTCTCACCTTTGTGTCTCGTTTTCGTAAGGCATGCTGTACAATCAAAACCAGAAAGACTGATTGACCGGTGGAGTCTAATTATATCTGTGTCTCGGTTTGGCAGAGGTCTGAGGAGGCTGTAATGATGTGAAAAGACAGCAGGCTCTGCCAGTCCGTCACAGTAAATAGGAACTTTCCCTCTTAATTGACCTGCCTGATGGCTGGATCACACTTTAAAAGAAAATAAATACTAAGAAGGCCGTGATGGACGGATCCCCAGGAGTCCATTCGCATTTACAGACGGCCCTCATTAAATGGTGAGTAAAAAATACACAAAGAGAATCAAGAAAACACACATATATGTCATGGAAATAATTGTGGCATCTCTGTGCCTGATGTTTTTTTATAAACGACT
>JAPZEB010000006.1:26405773-26416761 GCA_029783705.1 Chaetodon striatus
GGAAAGAGTGATTTACGTGCTATTTACCCCACAGCAAAATAGCCACAAACAACGGGGGTGGGGTCATAATTTCCATGGAAATGACTTTGCAGCACCATGCCAAGCGGATGTGGGAAGAGGTTGGCTCGGCGCAACTCGATTCCTGCTTCAAAGTCTAATCCTCAAATTATCACTCACTCAGCAAATCCCTCTTTCCTCTTCTCTCCTCTCCTGCCTCACTTTTCTCCCTCTTTTCACCTCCTCTTCTCCAACTCATGTGCCTCTCATCTTTCCTTTCAGGCCCCCCCTGCAGCTCTATCTATTCATCTGTCTGCAGGAGGGTGGAGAAAATAACAGAAACACTGCATGGAGGATGACTTTATCTGTAAAATAAATCCCCACAGCTGATTTATGGAATGCCATTACAATTCAAATTTAAACCAGTCACCTCAAATGAAAAGTATGTGAGAGTAAAAAAAACAGACAAAAATGCAGACGTACTCAGTGGGGTGAAAAAAAAAAAAAAAGTCTGGAGCACTGTGAGCACAACAAAAAAGGGCAAATTGTAATCTGCAATGCTTCCTGTGGACGTTTGAACCAGTGGATCTGAAGAGCAATGGTGCAATCTGAGTTGTTTGCATCACATGTTCAACCAGCATGTGCATGACAATGTACCTGTCACAATAAGCGTAGGCTTGACGTGTGCACCCACATGGCATTTTTTTTCTGTGTGCAGGCGCCTTTTTTAAATTGTTCTCAATGAAGAGAGAGCGCCAAGAGAAAAAGTGCTGCCCCAAGTGGCTCTGGCTTTTGTTTTTTTATGCTTTAAGTTAAAAATCTCTCACCTTTCCATAAAGGCGCTGTGACATCACTGCCGCTTCTTCAGCTAGGCTACTGTCAACTGTCACAACAGAGACGGAAAAGCCCATTTGTGACAGCAGATCAGCAGGACACTGAGTGTTGCTGGTGAGTGTTGTGCTTTTTTTACCGTACACTTTGTAAGCTTGTTGTTACATGTGTTTTTAACCTTCTTTTATGTAGCGTTACCTTAGCTACCTAGCAAACATTAGTATCAAGATATTGTTGTCATAGAAACAAAACCCACAGGTAGCATGTCATTTAAAAAAAGTGTTGGGAGCTTTTTTTATGAAGAGCCGGGATAAAGCACTTCCCAGCACCCAGCC
Organism: Chaetodon striatus; assembly: GCA_029783705.1. Taxonomy (NCBI): domain Eukaryota; kingdom Metazoa; phylum Chordata; class Actinopteri; order Chaetodontiformes; family Chaetodontidae; genus Chaetodon; species Chaetodon striatus. Next base: position 26,406,937 of record JAPZEB010000006.1, read on the forward strand.
ACTTCTTCACTGAGGAAAAACGCTATGTGGACACACACCCCAATGTGTTATACAATGTGGCATTGCACTAGCAAAGAAGGAGAGGACAGCACACAGATGTTAAGTAGGGTCAAAACACAAAGGCTCTGCAGATATTTTATGAGGTTGGAAATGCATTTAGAATATTATTACACTTAAGTCTGCAGGGAAAAGAAACAATCTGGTACACACAGTAGCTTTATATTTACCATATAGACGTAGGAGTAGTATTCATCTTCTCATCAAGAAAGTAAATAACAGTGTTTTCCAGGATGTCCAAACTTCCCTTATAAAGCTGTATTAACTAAAGCCCTGTGTCCACCAAACACTTTCAGTATGGTGCCTTTGGAAGCAAAAGTAACCCTTCAGACATGGTACCTAGACCCTGGGTATGCTTAGTGTTTCCCCTGCAAACAGTACCTTTAAATGTGGGTGGGGTTGTTGTCACTCACTGCTCCACCAAGCACCCACTGAATTTCCTTACCACCGGTGACAGAGAGGTGACATTTTCAGAGCAAAGTAGAACAGGGTGCAGTGAGAGTCTCTCTCAATGGGACGATGAAAAATAGTGGGTTTGTGCATTTAGTCCTTCTGAGGAAAACTCAGAGGTTTAGTGTTGCCCTGCTCCGCAACACCTTTTTTTTTTTTCTAGTGAGGACCGAGATATATGCAGCTCACGTAATCCAGTTGAAATAAATATATATATTTTAAACTCTTGAATATTCACTCATTACTAAAAGTGTGTCATCAAAGAGAGACAATAAAAAACTAATGGAATGGTCAAAGTTGTCACACTTAAATTTAAGGTGTGCTGATGGATTCACGTCTGCAACTCATACATTGAGTAACATTACAAGTGAATGTTCCACCTTAAAAGTTGCCGGCAGTCGGCCCAGTGAGACTCCAGCTGCTGCGAGAGGCAGCAAAACATCCTTTCATTTGATAGTTACAGTCTACTAATGTATGTAAAACTCTCCAAAGTATGAACAGTGGTAACACAAGCCTCAAAACCAGCCAAAACTCAGCCCTGAGCAGAGTGACTGTCAACTGTTGACCAATCAATGCACTGCAGTGTTCACAGCTTCACCTTTTAGTAGCAGATCAGTGTGCTAGGTACCCCAACAGAGGGGTAACCAAAAATGGGGACAGTTCCATTGGTACCATCCACAACTTTTCACAGTGGAAAAAGAAAAAAAGCATACCAAATTGAACTGTACTGTACTGCTCTGTGGAAACAGGTCTAAAGTGAAGGTATACACCTGCAAAACATCCACTTTAATATAATACCTTGTGAAGTTTTTTGGCTTACTCACTAGCAATCAATTTGCAATCAGAGGTAAGTCACATCAACACCTCAGGACACTTTAACACTGCTGGTCTGTATGGCAACACTGCCATGCTGCTTTTGTTCAATGTCAACAAGCAAAGATGTTATAGAATTCTCTGTGGCACAGAAATGAAAAGGTCTGATGAGTCATTCTTCACAATTTTCCAGACTTGGGTGGTTTTATGGTTGCAGAAAGCTGAACTATGAGTCCTAGAGGCATGTTGCCAGCTGTACAGTGCTGCGTACGGGCAGCCATATTGCTTAAAAGCTGCTCTGAAGATGAACAGTGTCCTTGATCGGAGTCACATTGGATCTGTTTCATCGTCAGAGGTACTGTAATACCTCTGCAGACAGGTGTGATGCGGTTTGGCTCAGTGCTTGCAGAAACAAACTGAAATCAAAGTTAGTCGTTTCTAATCTGCAAATATCCTGTGAAAGCTATACTCAAATGTAACTTGGAGCAAATGAAACTCTGCACTTTACACAGCTGACTAATTCTACAGAAGCTAGCAGAAGTCATCACAACAGATTGCAGTAACAACTCTACATGTGTTACAGTTAATACCAGCTTCATTACCAGTATAATGACTTTTGAATATGATATGGAGTGCAATAAAAAAGGAGCCAGTGTGCTCAACCAGCAGCCTGCATACAACACTACAGTACACTAAGGGGTACAAACTGTATACAAAAATCTATGTGTACTACCTACTGGATTCTGTAGAAATCATTCATGGAGAGAGAATTAAAAAAATATAATCTTTTATCCAGCTAGTTTCTGACTGAACCAAAGCACATGTTGTGCCTCAGACAGCAGATGGACATTTTTTGCCTCTGCTGTTTGAGTCTTTTTGGCCTGACACTTACAACAACATCACATCTACCTACTAACATTCATTATGAAGTTGTAATACTAACTTAAAAATTACTGTACTCATTTGCACAGGAATCTGATGTTCTGGTTGAATTCAAACATTTTTGTTAGCACATCTGGACATGTGGACCGGTGGTGAAAGTAAATGATGGCTTACTGGCAGCTATGTGGCCTGTGCTGTTCTCTGTGAGTGTGATGGGTGGAAAACAAGCAGCACACACTCACATCTTACAACAATTTTCTGTGTGAGGCCGCGCCAGATGTGCATCAAAGACAAACCACTGTATTATCTCTTAGAAAAGCAGCAAATTTGTCAATTTTGCCCAAAGAACTGGCACAGTCAAGCTTATACTCTGCCTTCTGTCTCTGTGGTACATCCACACAACGCAACACAGCTGGGGCCAGATGCATAAACTCTTTGTAGATCCACGATTAAAACTGTGTATGCATAACACAGAAATATGCATATGCATTCTTTTCTTTAGATATATAAAGTTGTGCGTACACCTGATTCTGTTTTACCAATCTTGATCACAGGCATGAGCCTCATTCACACTCCAACAGTTCACCACACATATGATGTAGAGATGCCCTTTAATGCCTGTCCTTTGTTTGCGTATCGATACTTGTGCCCCTCCACCATTCATTAGACCTGTCGATGAGAGATACGGTAAAGAAAGTGCAATTTCCCCCGCTATGTCTCAATGTTGTGGTTCCCCAACCGTGCCTGAGCAGCTGTGGCATGGCTGTGGATATTTCAAGCATCTGTACTACTAATTCATTATGCTTTTGCAAACTTTTTTGTCAAACTCGTCATCATTGCGGATACATTTCAATAATCAGTATTATTAAACAAGGTTGATCAATGATCCATGATTCATTATCGCGTTCATGTGGAAACTGACTTTTCAAAACGCTTCACAGGGAGATGAATGTGACATTCACCACTCTTAAATAATTTAAAATTCACTTCATAAATGCGCCTTTGATTAACATTTTATAGAGCGCTGTGCAGCCTGCAAAAATAATACCACAATCAATGAAACTGGCCAACCAACTAAAACAATGTTATCCATGTCTCAACTTATATTTAATCTGCTCCTGTTTCACCCACAGTTTTCTCAGCTGGTGCTGTGTGTAGGCCTGGTCTGAGGAATGCGTGAGGTTAGCACATTCTCACCGCACATTCTCCCTTTATAAATACAAGTTTATATGTGGTAAAAAGGCGTACACATGTTTTTTGTGCGTACATTGTTTAGGCCCCTAGTGTGTTTTACATGTTCCAAAGTGGAAAAGGGGCTAGCTCAAGTTTCCTTTTAAAAAAGTCTCAAGTTTGACTGTAAGCAACATGTTGCTTAGGTTGTGTTGTTGGTAGTTCTACTGTGAATGCTAAAAAAGACTGATTCCTTTAACCTTGTCCTCTCTTTTTCTTGGTAGCTTCTCACACTCTTTTGCTTTCTTAAAAGTAAGTGTTTTTTCATAGCATTTATATCTTATAATCAAAGCCTGACTGCCTCTCTGTCTCTCTCCTTGCTGTTCAGCGAAGCAATGAGAACCTCATTGCAGAGCTGCTGGTTAGATGCTAAATGCTGATCGGAGAAAACAAAAGGCTCATCTTTTGAAGTGTGGCTCTAATGTACCAAACTGTAGCTGCAACAATGTGTCAGAAAGGATCAATCCTCCAGACACTCAGCAAACAGCAGACAGCTATCAGTGGTGGCTGGAGAAACTCTGATGACTTAAGTAGGACTGAGTAGCTCAGTAGCTGAAAACAATTCAGGGTAACGGAGTCCCGGACAACACTCTGACATGAACCAATGTTAAAAATTAACATCGAAGTAAAAACTTATTAAAGTTAAAAGATGCCTGCTATTGTCATAGCTGCTGCCTGTATATTTTGTCAGTTGAGTCGGATTTATACTTTATACTTTACTGAACTACCACATTTTTTAACAGGAATCAGGAAGACGTTCAGGGCGTCAGCAACTTTCACACAATATGGTAAACAAACCAAGTTACTGTAGCCCTCCAAGCTAATGCGTGCTAATTATGCTAACAACAGATCAGAAATGCACAATGATGTTTTGTGCCGACACTAGATATGAAACAAACGCCAGAGACTGTATTGTATTAAGTAGCTGTAAGCTGTAAATTCACCATGTCTAAGCAGAAGGCAGAAGATAACGTTAGCTCGGAACCTGACAGGGCAAAGCCCCTCTCCCTCTGGACAGCTGCCTCAGTCTCACCCTGGGTCTGAGTCCACAGCTGTCTGTACCAGCCACAGACATCTTCAAGAAGCAGACAGGAAAACTTGAAAGCAGCGTAAAAGAGAAGTGCACTGACCCTGCAGTTATGGGGAAAATAAATCTCGAATTTAAGTTTGAATATTTGACTTTTAGGGGGCAGCCCCAAGAATGGTTAATTCAGCTGTCTTTTGTTAACAGTAACATAACCAAGGGCCCTATTTTAATCAGACTTTTTTTTCAACAGTTATAATAAAGATTAAAAAAAATGTGTTTGAAGATATTTATATGATCGAATGCAAACCAACAAAACTTCAGTCATAATTACACAGTTTTTCTTATTATAAGTGGTTACATCATTACATCAGCAGTACTTGCATAATGCATTTCAAGAATAAAACATAAACCACTGATTTTTTTATTCTTAAATTGGAAAAAGGGGCTATGATGCACATGGTTAATGAGCTTTGGAAATCCAATGTCTCTCTCATAAAAGAAACATTATACTTCGCTATCATCGACCAGTCTGATGTGTGTAGAGGTGTGTGTGTGTGTGGTTATTTTGTAGCAGTCTGGTGTCATTTATTGAATGCAACAGGTCACGGTGGACGGCTGGCTCTGGTACGCACTTCTCAGATCAGAGGCTGCAGATTTATTAACATATCTGTCCTGCTGCCTTCAGATCTCCAGGGATTGAATAAACTGAAGAAGCTGTTTTTCATACAGCGTAAAGCAAAACTAAACTAAAAACCAAAAAAGTCCGCCTCATAGTGGCAATAGAGGAAACGTTACGAGATCACAAGAGTCAGCATAATTCTGTACAAAACTGGCAATCTATCAAACAGTTGCTGAGGTGTAAAAGACCAAAGGAGTGGCCCAAGCAATAGACTAACACACCACATCACCTTTCTTAGCAGCAACCGTGGCTAAAAATGTATAAAAACTAAAGTTAAACAGTACTAAGTCTGTGGTACAGATGACTGAGGTTTAATTATGTAGTGTTTTTTGGCACTCAATCAGCATCTCATCTGGGGATTATTCTCATTTTCTCCTTACTTTCTATTTTTAAAAGCATTTTCTCAGTCTTGTTTACTGTGAAGTATGGTAATAAGCATATTTTTTTGCAGCAGGAAACATCTGTTGGATTTGCAGAAGGTGAAAATGATTTTTAACCAATCTGCTTCAATAAAAATGTGAGCTTTTTTTGGGTGAAATTTGGTACATTGAGCTGGCGACAGACTTCACTGATATGTGATTTGCTATTTCAGTAGAAATGTTTAGGGTGTCACTTCCTTCAAGGTTCACATCTCTGTGTATTTCAACAGTTGTCAAAGACAGTGCTTGTAAATATGTCTGTACTCTATCTGAGTGAGTGCTGGTTGGACTGTCTGTTTCTATCTGTTTTTGGTAAGAGGTAACGGTAGACAGTTTGAAGCTACATGCAGGCAGACAGTAAAAAGAACCATAAAGAGACAGAGACAGAGAGCCAGGGCTGGGGGCTGGAAGGTCAGCGGATATTTGGAGCTCTGACTCTGTTCCTAATATAACTGTGTGTGGAGCGACAGCTGCTGTGTGTCCTAAAGCAGGTGGGCTGTGTTACATGACAGAGTCACAGTGGGAGGGAGTGGACTCAGGAGTTTACTAGTGGCAGAGGCTTCTTTAGAAAAATGGATTCAATGTATAAATGAGTGTAGAGACTGAAAACGGCTGCCAGTTGTCAGCAAAACACTGCAATTGCTGCTAATTTCTTTTATCTCAAACTTCAATTACCACTAATTCTGTAGACGTATAAACTCTCACACCACGCAAACATGTTTAGCATTAGCTCTGTGTTTCACTCAAACAACAAAGAACAACAACTGTGTCCCTGCTGGTATGGACACAGCAAAGTTCTGCTTTGTAACTTTCATGTGCGTGACCATTCTCAGTAAAAAGGGCAAATATGTAACATCTCGGTAAGCGTAATCAAGTGTAGCCAGACTTCTGTCTCGTCACGCTCATGGAGGTCTGCAGAAAATCTCGTCAACAGAATTGGGATAATGAGACCTTTGCAAAACCTGAGGCAGCAATTTTTGGTTTGAAAAGTCTTCTGGAAAAGGCACCACTCATTGGCTTTCTGTCTGGATATAAACAAGCTCACACTAGTGCAATTATAAAAGAAGTAATTGAACTCTAGATCACGTTTTTTGTAAGCTATTAGAGCAGGAGGTGGGTGCACAAACCAAAGCATGCTGACACTAATGACCTAGCGGAAGTCACAAAAGTTAGGAGTTGAGAACTTTAACTTCCACAATGAGGAAAAAAGACTGCGGATAAACTTGTTAAGATCGAGTTAAGTTATGGTTTAAAAAGTATTGGCTGGTATTGTGCTAAAATCCTGGAATTACATTGTTGAGACATGATCTAACAAACTTGAGACACTGAACTTCTCTCAATAGATTTAAAAGCAAGAATCTTATTTACCCACTGAACTACACAGACACTCGAGCTAAACAAGACCTCCTCTCTCCAAAACACACGCCCCATCACCACAACTGAGCCAGCCGCTCATCCCTCCCACCCAGAGTCAGTGTTAAGGCATGCGCCTCCTCCTCCTCTACAGTCGAACCCCGACAGTAGGCTGCAGTCCGTCCACACTCAGCTTCTTGTTACTTATTTATAGCAGCTTGTTCCCCAGAGGAACAAAGTAATTGAAACCAAATGTGTTGCCGGGACTGATATGGGGAAGTAGGGCAGTGAGCCCACCCACCCCTCTCCTCCCTGTCTCTATACACAAAGATAGTATAAAAGGGGGTGAGATTTAGTGCAAGCAGCCTTGGAAATCACTTTTCTTGCAATTTCATTTCTGAAAGAAAAAGAAAATAAAGTTCCTGAGCTTCATTTCTTCCCAACTTCTCGGTTCACAACAAATAAATTAATTTAACTGCTTCAGTCTCGGGGGCTCTGCATTTGTAAAGTGGTTATAATGTTTTTTTTTTCCCGGGCCAGCGAGCACAAATTGGGGAAAAAAATTCTGCCAAGAGAAACAAGCAAACTGCAAACTAAAAGATGAGAAACCGCAGCTTTAATTTGGTCCACTTTTTGAAGGAATGAAGTAGCAGCACTCAAAGCTCTGCCCACCTCCCCGCCCACAACAGTCACACCAACAACCAGTCCAAACAAGACAGTGAAACTAAACTTACCATGCTTCCTTGGCTTTCTCTTTTCCTTCCTGTTTCCTCTTTATTCCTCTCTTTACTTCCCCTCAGTTCTGGGCTCCTGGTGAGCTTTGCTTTGAGTCGAGGTGTGTCAGGCAGATAAAAATGGGATTGAGTTGCTGCTAAGAAGCTGCATGAGGCCTTCACTGACCAAAGTCAAAGTCAGACAGCCACCTCTCTTTCTCTCCCCTCCCCGCTGCCTTGCTCTCTTGTCAGCTTTTCCAATAACAAACTGTTCCCCGCCTCTTTTGGCCGAGTCCCTGAGCTGTGAGCTGTTTCCTGGACGCTTGGTGGACTCCTGTGACCCGGCTGTCTCCCTCTTTCCTTTTCCTTTTTTTTTTTTTTTTTTTGAAGGCTCTGCTGTGGACACTCTTGTTGCTCCAGCCCTCTGTCTCTGTGAGTAACAGCCCTGCCTTCCTGCCAGATTTAGAACCACAGACACATGTGCTGGCTGCTGGTTTGAAGTTTAAAGAGGCGGGACTTGCCTAAGAGTGTTGTGTTGTCATGACGACCCCTCCTTCTCCAGCAGACTGGGCCCTGCCCTTCTTCATGTGTGCATTGTGTGAAGCAAAGCATATCACATAGAGTCATACAGCAAGTCTATACTGCACTATATGTGTGAATCAGTTGCCAGGCTACTGTTTGTTCATGGCTGGATAGAATCATGGGACAGACCTTTGTACTATGTGTAACTTTTACCAGTATTCATTGTTTTTTTTATTGCCAATGTGTGAACAGACTGTAACGTAACTTAAAAACTGAGCTTCCCCAACATTCTCAATTGCCCCAGCAGCCTGTAGATTCACTTCTTTGTAAAGGAACTGGGCCAATTTTTCCAGGAAAATCTAAAAGATGCAAAGTTATGTTTGTTCCTGAGGGTCTTGCCTTTCCTCAGCTCCACTACAGTGCTTACAGCATGCAACAGTATTTAACGTTACGTGTTCTCATCCCAACTTCTTAAATCTCACCTTTTTGTTTGTTCTTTCACCTCTACATATGACGTGCTGGGTACCCGCCTGCGTCTGCTGATGTTCTGCAATGCCTTTTCAAAATACACTTCCATTTCCATAGGAAATGTACAGCTACTGCTCGTAACATGCATACAGATTTTTTTCAAAATACATTTACAACTTGGGTAAAACACTGCATATTTACAGTTATTTCCTCGTGCAACAAAAGACCATGGTTAGGAAGCTTGGTTTAGAAAGAAACTTCATGGTTTGGCTCAACACTCACATGGCAAGGGAACACTGAACTCCCAGGTCAAAGTGTGTGGTCTGCTGGACCAATCCACCCCCCCTCCCACCCACCTGTTAGGGACTTTCCAGCCCCTTATATTACATTTTTCATGGTGGCGTTTGAAGCTGAGACCGACCAGTGCCCTAACAAACTGATGCTGCCTGGCAGCGTGTCATACAGCTGCAGAAGGTGCCTTTTTGCGTTGGTATCTGACGCCGAAATGACTGACAACTTGGCGGTTTTTGAAGACTTGGGAATGAAAACAGGCTAAACTTCAATAAGACACGGTGTCCACTAATGTCAACAAATGACCGGCTCCAACCTCAACGGACACATGCTGTGTTTCTGTTATAGGAGCAGCAGCCGAGACCTTCACCCAGTGCCATGTAGCAACTCGAACTCAAGACCATGCAGCCGAGCACCAGGGGTCTGATCATAGACTGCCCTCTCGACTCCAAATGCTGGAGCGGCCAATGAGCTAACCATAACCTGAGCTAGCTAACCATAACCCGAGCTATCTTAGCCAGCTAGCTGTAAGGATCTGCAGTTGGTGGTCCATAATGTCAGCTAATAAAGTAATCCGCAAACATAAAGCTACTTAGTATCATACAGGCAGTGGTCCAAATTAAATGTAGGATCATTGTAGGTAGTAACTTTATTAAATACATGACTGAGATTTATCAACAGGATGACTGTCAATCACAGTCAGTGCTTGTCACTGTTTTGGCTGATGCCCAGCCAGGTGCTCACTCATGTACTGTATGCAGATTGTGCCCACTTTTTTTTGAAAGTCACATACCGAACCTTTTAAAAAAAGAAATGGTGATGTTTTGCATAATTAGTTCTGAAAATCTGCTCAGATTTGTTTTGTCCTTTTGCAATCATGTTTGACATTTTCAGGTCCTTGTTTGCATCTGACATAAGAGT
>JAPZEB010000006.1:26443455-26454943 GCA_029783705.1 Chaetodon striatus
TTATTTCAGCTATGTTTGAAGAGTTGCAGGAGAGAGATTAAAAAAAAAAAAAAAAGGAAAAATGGTGCAGCAGAGGCTGAGATATGACATATGACTTTTACTGCCTTGTATAAGTCAAGTCCTGAAAATACTACACTTCCCAGATTGCAGTTCAACAGCATAATTCCCTAGACCCTCCCTGCCTGCTAAACACCCATGTTTTTCTAACCTCACCCCCAGTATAAGACAGTCTAACTCTGACCTCATGACATAGGCTATTGGTGCTTGGTCATGGACTTTCCACGTCCACATTTGACGCACAAGGTACTCTGGGTGCGTTTGTTCTGGGACACCTTATCAATTTCAGCCTGCCACATGCATTGTCTCTTTTAAAAATACGCTCAGTTTCCAAAGGAAATGCACACTTTGCATACAATATATGTACTGCATAGGTACAACACAAATTGCCGTTTCTTCAAAAACAAATGCACATAGGTATGTTTAGCCAACACACCCAAGGCGTAGGCAACAAAAGCACATGGTTTAGTTAAGAAAAAAATGACAGGGTTTGGCTTTACAATCATACAGGAAGTGAACACTGGCCCCCCAGCTAAAATTTGGTAATTGTTGGACATATCCACCACGCCTCCCGCCCATCCTGCTCGGACTTTTTGCCCCAATAACTTATGCTGTTGTCCGCCTGCATTTTACCCTGACACAATAACACCAACTGGTGGTGTATCATGCCAACGTGAAAGGACAGCTTTTTTCATTGGTGTCTGCCCAAGCCCAAGTATTCAATGACTTCGGCATGAGACTGGGGTGCCCAGTTTATGCCGCAATCTTTAGCCCAATATATGATAATCCTGATGACATCATAGTGATGTAATCAGGGTTTTATTTTCTCTGACTTTACAAAGCCCCTCCAGAGCCACCTACCGCATTATAAAACGGTTTTCACAGGTTGTATTATACTCCATGTGACCAGTAAACTGATCTTCATGTTTGAAATTGGTGAGTTTAATCACTTAAGACAGTAATTTTTTCTTTTGAATAATTAAGCACAGAAAGTCTATAATCTTTTCAGCCACAGCCTCCAGACTTAACATAAAAAGGATTCTTATTTTTTAAGAAGCACTCCAGCACTACCAGGGGCCAAGCTTATTCAGAGTTTTCGGGCAACTCACTCTGCATCAAAGTCCTTCGAGATCTCTACTCTTTGTTGAGTCTCTAGGGATCAAGACACGGACAAAGACAATTGGGTTGCCATGCCAACAGTTTGGCACTCAGCCACACCACAGCCTTGTCTTTCCTTACTGAGCACCTCGCTGTTCATACTTGCACTCCAACATTTGCACATCTGAGCCTCCCAGTTCAACCTGAGTTGAGCAATTAGAGGTTGAAGTGTCATATTCAATGAGCTTTACAGGGTTTTTGCTTTGTAGTTTTTCTGAGTGAGCAAATGCTGATTTTTTTTTTTGTCAGATCCTTGGTCAAACATTTGTTTTTCAAAGTAAAGGATATTGTAATCTACCATTTCAAGACTTGCCATTAGTATTCACGCATACTGTATATGAGACGGATGACAAATAAGGCTTTCCAAAACTCACATCCTAACATGGAAACAGTTTTTTTCTCCCCCAGACTTTAGTCTTGCTGATAATCCCAACTTAAACTTCAAACCTAAACTTACATATCCACACATTCGTGATGAGGGTATGTCCAAGTCACTGTTACAGCAATGGTGCCACATATATCCGTATGGTAAATACCAAGCTACAGAATGCACACAGTTAGCTTAGCACAAAGCCTGGAAACAGGGGAAACAGCTAGCCTAGCTCTGTCCAAAAATAACAAAATCTGCCTACTAGCACCTCTGAAGTTCAATCACTTCTTGTTTGCTGAGAGTGATATTGATCTTGTCAAGAATGCAAATAAGCGCATCTTCCAATATCGAACTATTCCATTCATGACTGAGCAGTTTAAGGGGCAGACTCAGTAATGATTGTTGGGCCAATAAGTAATTTCATTAGCTGTAATTGGTCCAAGTTGGACATTTCATTCCAGTCTGGGTCAGTTGGCATTGGACGTAATGTGTTGTTTTGCAGGATGGTCATATTTCAGAGTGCTCAGACATACCAGTGGTAGCTGTTTCTAACTCGGAGAAGTAGCCAGAGTTTTGAAATTTATATCTGTCTTCACATGAAGGCACCAAAAGATAATTGGAGAAATTATGCATATGGTTTTCCAGTTTTCTGTAACTGAGCAGGTTATTTGATGATGCTTCGTGAAGATGCTTCAGGATCATCAAGTGCCCCCATGCAACATTTTTTTAATTAATCATTTAAGTCTGAGGCTGGTTCATTAGTTTCTCCTTTGTTGACTCACGGCAACCACAGTGGATTCTGTTTGTGCTCTCTTTGACCCACCCTGTGCTCCCTTGTTTTCATTCATCATCATCAAAACTCCCCCTTTCCTTATAGACTCTTACAGATGGCGGCATGGCCACAGAGAAGTGTTAGAGATGGTGCCAGAGCCTGGTTGACAGTGCTGCGCAGTAAATCCCCTGCTGACCTCCCACTGCATTTAAATTCTCTAATCTAGTGACAAAAGGAACGAGGCGATGAGCTGGTGCCTTACGAAAAGGTCAAATTGCTCACTAATCTGCCCACCCTCTCCCAGTTGTCCCCCGACGCTGCTTCCCGCTATGTAAAAATCCCGCTGTGTCATTGCACTCATGTCTGGAGGTCACTGTACGCTGCAGAGCGACCTCACAAGTTTTCTGTAGCAATTAATTACCGTCTCCATGGCCAGCACATGTGGGTCTATTATCATAAGGCCTCACGGGAGGATATTTCCTGCAACCATTATTCCGTGGGAAGTGACAGGGAACGTTTTAAATGCCAACAGGCTTTTCTTTCGCTCCTTTGTTGTTCCTGTGGTCTGACCAGAGACAACCAGATACAGTTTGTTGTTTATTTTTAACAACAATTGTGCTTTACAGATTCAGTAGAAAGAGAAAATGAAGGATGGAAAAAGACAAGACTGGAGGGCCAATACCCTTTTCTCATTAGCATCGGGAGATGATCCTGATCTTATTCTCTCTTAGCCTTACAGCATCTTTCTTAACAGCCTGGTAAACAAAGACACCTTGAAAAAGGTCACAGATTAACAAGCTTTTGGTGCTCCCTGCATCACCTGCAGGAGAAGATATCTGATAAATAAATCAGTTTCAAATTATTATCCTTGAAATTTTTATTATATTGAACCCACTTTTGAATAGTATTTATAACCAGCATTTTTGTTTTTAGCGATTACAATTGTGCTGGGTTCAGATTACTCGATATCAGCCTGATATAGCCCCATGTGGCTGTCATATGATCGCTAAGACCCTGAATAACAATGGGTGTCCTGTGCAACAATTGATTGTTTTTTCCCGTGCAGTGTGTCATGGTAGACAACAACCCAACAGAAAGTCTACCATGTTTGATTTCTTTTTGTCTTCCACGACTGTTTCCGTCCCAGCCATCACTTTGACCAATAGGAACACAGAGCAATCTGCTGCCATGGGCAACTGTATGTCAACAACACCCCATAGGGACTACCACGACAGGGTGAAAAAGAAAAATGCTGGCTCGAAATAACAGAGGTACTTCAGCAACCTGGTGAGTACTGCCATTAACATCAAGCCAGAAAAGAATGTTGTTTCTTCAAAATGGAGAAGGATATAAAGGAACAAAATTCACAAAGAGTGGCTGGGCCTTAACTTCCCACATCTGCAGAGGGTTCTAGCTTCATTTGAAACAGACTACATTAGAAATTGACCTTTATTTCTTATTCCCTCTGTATTTTTTTATTTTAATTTTGAATCCACTCCCATTTGCCCTGTTAAATTTACTGCCTTATTTCAAACTCAACACTGCCTGTATCCATTTAAAATTAAGAGCCCCTTATCGTTTTGGTTGAGAGAATCACCTCATATTGTAAAAGACTTCTATTGTGAAACAACTGCAAGAACTTGTGACTTGCAAGGTTTGCATGCCATACATTTTCTGTTACTACCATAACAGTTTGACAATGACAAAAATAATAATAATAGCAATAATAATAAAAATAGGAAAATAATAATCTAATGACATAAGGCATGTTGTAAAAGACAACCAATGATAATTGTTGGTGGATCAACATGTAGTCTGTAATGTCAGTCTGCCAGGTCACATCAAGATTTTTGGCACCACAATCGCTGAATCTGACATAGTGACTGTCGGAATAGACAAAAATACTATGCGGTCTGAGCCCGACAAGTGCAAAAGTATTGGCATCCTGCTGTGATTACCTCTTTATATATCAGCTTTCACCTTTACTACACAGGATTTAAATTTCTTGACCATGGACAAGAGATTAAGTAAATGATGCGTCGCTGCACAAGACTAGATAGTTCACTATTTCTGTGTCCAATTACATTGTTGACTGACATAACATAATTAATCGTCACAGTTGATGGTTCAGCTCAAGCTGCAACCTCTGGGGCTGAAAAATTAAGCCAATATGGAAGCGCCAAAAACTGCAGTTTGCATTTGCGGCTGGCTCCAGAAGCCAGTCCATCCCTATAGACCCTATAGAACTTCATTGCAGAAATAAACATGCTTACAGCCTGGTACAAAAACAGTTGTGGTCTCTATAGCTAATTTCCCCATTCATGACAACTGCACAGCAGCACTGTAAACAGATAGACTAGGTTCTTATCTGACAGAGTAGCCACTCACGGTGTGTTTGTTTCTTGACAAGACTCCCTCCTTTCTGAGACAGAAGGGATAGTGTTTTGATGATGACACCTACATAATGTAACGATGCTGCTTGGATTCAAGAGGCAGATATGAGAACTTCTTTTGCATTAAGGAGTATTTGGTGGATTTTTCATATGCACGACAGCATACAGACATTTAAATTGGCCAAATTACTTCAACCTTTTCAGCACCGTGGACGGCAGGACTGGCATTCTCTGAACATCCGTAACGTCTCTGTTACGTCTCTGTTGAGAATGTCAGTGTCGCTGCCTGTGAGCTCTTGGTGTCTGGGAGATGTAAAAAATGACCTCAGATATTTGATGCAAAATAGGTAACATCTTTAAAGAGTAACGTTAAAGATCTAACTCTGAAGAGTTAGGATGTTAGGGTGTTTTCATGCTTTGTCCTTTCCAGCCCGCCAAACAAATTTAGAGTTATTTGTGAACACTACAAAAGAACTCAGACCCCTCTGAAAGACACCACACTTAGACCTCCTAGAGAGCGTCCATTTTGATTCATGTCTGCGTTGCAGTATACTTAACGTGAAATTTGAACAAAAAGTGCTCCAGGTTCGCTTTGCCCTTTGCCATTGTAATTTAGCCCTTGAAAAAACAAACAGATGGAACCGTGTCTGCTTAAATGTTAGCTACAAGGAGGATGAGAAGTAGTTTGGTCTGAGGAATAACTGCACTTCTCAATTTAGGGAACAAAAAAAATCACATTTAACAAAACCTGTCTACAGTGTACAGAAATGCTTAGTGTATTTCCCTATGCAGTTAGCCATTACAGCTCTCTGGGTTTACTTTGAGTTCTTTTGTGAGAGTCCTCATTTTCCCACACATCTACAATGGAGATGGAGAGTGCAAAGTTAGAATTACCCTTAGGGTCACACTGGCCACAGTTACAGGGAATACAGTTTCAAATACAGAACAATATAGCACAAGTTCCCTATACTACAAAAAAAATGTATTATTTCACGTCGGCCACGGATCTTCTCCTACACACTTGGCACACGGGAGAAGTTTCAGTGGTTGCAATCTGCAACTTCACAACTAGATACAACTAGATCCAACACACTAGACCTTTCACAACAAGCAAGCGCTAGAAGCTCACACAGTAGATTATATATGAGGTTACATATAAAGTACGTAGTATTTGAGGTATTTTAGGTATGCTAAAGGCTTACAGAAAGTTGACTTTGCAAAGTTGCTTCATTAACAATTTTTCAACCTCTTCAGCACCACGGACAGCGACTGACATTCACTGAACAGATGTCTGACTGAGCTCTCTGTCTTGTATGTTTTGAGAGATGTAAAAATGTTGAAGTATTCCTAGAATCCAACTTTGAAAACACTCTTTAAATGTTTATCAGTATTGGAGGCCCAGACTGTAACGTCCCTAACTTGCGCCTCAAGTCTCACAAGAATAATTATTACCTGGGGAGATAATTGTCGATTGCAATCTCCTGAAAATGTGCCGGCTGTGAAGTCAAAACTCCAGCACAGATGTCTTGCCATATTTTGCTTATGATAAGAGTCCCCTGATAATTCTTGTCCTGTGTAAAATCAGTTTCTTCTGGCACAATTTTCCTCTAGACACATGATTTTTTTTTTTTTTTTAATTTCTATTCATTTAAAACTTTGTTCTTTAATGCAAAATATACAGAGGCTACAGTTTGTTTCAGTTTGCAAACATGAATCAAGAAGTGATTATAAACGGTGAAATATGGGCTTTATACAACCCTATGCGGGCACTGGGGATTCAGGCAATTTTTAGGCGATTGTATTATTATGTGCAAAAGTTTTACATGAAACACGAAAGCGTCAGGGGTACTTTTAAATTGATGAGGCCTACACAAAATGCTCAAGACTGCAAATTGAGCTTTTCCCAGCTGAATCACCAGAATGCACCATTTTGCTGTTTGATTTAAATTATTTAGCATTTTCTGTGTTCGTCACGAGAGTGGCAGCTGTGAGAATTCAGAGTTCAAGACTTTGTTTTTGTTCCACTTTGTTGCCTTTTTCTCAGGAACAACATTTCCCTGCATCCCCCTGTGTCCTGGCTGAGCATCTCTTTTTGCACAGCACTCCCTCTCTTTCATTTTTCACTCTCTCCTTCTTTTCCATTTTTCACCCTCTCTTGTTCTCCCTCTTGTTCTTAGGCTCTCTACCTCCCTCCCTGTATTGTTGGCACTCCTAACAGGCTTTTCGAAGTGGCCTTCAGAAGCAGCTGGATCGCCTCTGGGAGCCTTTGGAGACCTGCCAGGATGTCATATGCCCCTCTCCACTTTATCCTCCTCCGCCTGCCCACCTCTGCTTCTCCTCCTCTACACATTTTTAATCTCCCTTTTTTCTCCTCTCGGCCACCATTCACCCACCCTCCCCGTCCCCCTCTCCCTCTCTCAGCCTACTTCTTTACTTATCTCTCCTCCTCACTCTTCTGCATCTCTTCGCTTGTCAGCATCTCCCCTCCGACTCACATCTTTTCATCTCTCGCCGCTCTTTTCCTCCAAAATCTATCACGCAGTGAAATCACTGTTCAATCTTTCTTGAACATTATACTGTCAGAAACAAAATTGGGATTTCATGAAGCTAACCTATAATAGCTCTCTAGTAGCTGCTCTCCAAACTATTACTTTCAACTTTGACGACTTGTTTTTTTTTTTTTTTTCTAAGCATAACTCCCGAGGGAGATCAACCAAACACAACAAGAAAAGAGTTCAGCTCACTTCTTTTTTTCCCTCCCTCTTACGCTTTTTTTTTTTTTCTATTTGGGTCTATTTGGGTCAACCTTATTTGTATCAGGTTATCTACTGGTCTCTTCTGTCCGCCTGTCCTTGGGTGCCTTTCGGGTCTATTTTTAAAGATATATATAAAAACACATCTGCTTCAGGAAGCTCTTGGATCAGGTCCCAACTTTTGGACCTGTGAAGTCCTCCACCTCCTTTAATTCACAGCATGCCACATATGTTCTGTCAGGGAATTCTCACACTTAGTGGAACGATGTCATGGTGTAAAGGCATAAATTGACTTGGCACAACTTCTCCTACTTTCTGTATCAAGAATTACTTTATTTAACTACCAATTTGTTGCCCTGTAACCTTCACTGAGGCCATCAAAGTATATTTAAATTATGTGCATATGAAAAAAAATGCAAAAATTTAAATATGAAGTTGTTGTCAGTCCTGCAAGTGTTGCTGACTCTTATACTTCTAGAGACACAAGGACACATCCTTTTTTAGGCTAAGCTGTTACAGTTTTCAGATGATTGCCAAACTCTTTGTAGATTTGTAATGGCATAGTTGGTACTCAACATTTTGGGGGTCATCTTTGTAAACTTTTTCAACATTATGCTAGCGTATCTGTAAGTTGGCTGCAAATTATTTTGTTTGGACCTCAGCACTTGACCAGCATTATTTCTCCTCATATTGGCCCATTGGCCCCCTGTGTTAATTCACATGTTAAAAATCTTGGAGTCATATCTGATTCAGAATTGAAGTTTGACAAACTTAGCTACAGAATACATTTTAAGACTTTTAAGACACTGATGTTTGTGTACAAAGTGTTAATCAGCCCCATCCCCTCTTACATCATAGAGCTCCTTTCCCCATATCACACTGTGAGAGAACTGAGGTTGTCTGACCAACATCTGTCATCTGTCTGTCCCAAGATCCAGGACTAAGTGTTACAGGGACAGAGCTTTCTCTATCGCTGCTCCAAAATTTGGGAATCCTCTTCGTCATCTTAAAACACATTTTTACTTACTAGCTTTAATTGTGCATAATGTGACAGTGTTGTTACTGTCACAATGTGGTGACAGTGCATCAAGGATAATAAATAAAGTTTTTTTGCTATGGGTGCAATAATAACAATAATGATATCCTATTGTTACTCTTATTATTGTTACTCTTATATGTTTGTGTTTCTCTTCTTTCTTTTGTTTTTCTTTTCTCTGTGTGTGCTGTAAGAGCAATTTGGATCAACTCTGTTAGTGTTTAAAGTGCTGTATAAATAAAGTTGACTCGACTTGACAGAGTTTAAATGCCCTTGACAGAGAAAAGAACTAACATTTAATGTTGATACATAATGAATTAAGTTGGAGAACGATTTACTTTTTAATTTATGGGTTATTTGGGATTTGGGGGGGGGGGTACAGAAAAGTGGAGCATTCGGATACTGATTTGGGCATTGATTACAATGGCAACAATCAAAGGCTGGAAGCTTACAAGCAGTTAGGTCAGCTTTACTGATCATTTATGAAATTAAAATGATTTTTTATTGAATAATTACATAGCTTGAATGGCTTATATGATACATCATGTGTTTCTCATATAAGTTCAAATAGAGTTCACTGCTGGTGTAATGTGATTTTTTTTTGACGATGTCACGAAACATCCCAAAAACTCCTGTACACCAGGTTGTGAGGGGTAAAAATCGTCAATTTGATACATCAACCTGCAACTCATGCAGAAGATTTTTGGCAGCTCTTGTACCGCAGTGCAATCGGCACCTCAGTGTGTGTTGCAACGTGTGGTAATCAGTGACCTCAGGCAGACACGCAAACTGTCAGTCAGTGTCATGTCTTTAAAGGTATGATTTTTTCCCTGGTGTGTCTGCACTTTTTGCCACATTACTTCTCAACTGTTTCTTTCCTCTTCCTGTCTCTGTCACCTTTCCTCTTATTTTGTGTATTTCTCTTGTGCCAAACCAACTTTCCTATCACAATTATCACGACCTCTCTTCAAGATCATTAGCATGCTAACACCAGATAGTTACACAAGTAATAGTTTTCCATTACTTTACAAATTATTTCTCGGTGTTTCTGAGCTCAGCATTTTATCCCAAAGTGTTAAAAAATGCATATTCCCTGTCAGAATGCTTTTAGAGTGTGGAAACTGATGAAATATGAAGCAGGATCTTGCTGGAAAACCCAGAGTGCTCAGTCAACTTCCTGGAAGACTAAAGCTTAAAAAAACAAAAAAAAAACAAACACACAAAAAAAAAAACAAAGACAGAAACATGGATGCACACTCATGCACAGACATAGAAACACCACAGACATGCATACTGAATATTTAATGAGGAGGGATTTGTCAATATATCTGTCCCTGGGGAGGATCATGTTGCCAAGTTTTGGGAAAAACTAAACTTCTAAAGAAATGTGAACACACTGTTGTGTCTTTACAGTAGCTGCATACCTGCAGCTCATCTCAAATGCTGTAAGCTAAAACATTTTCCCAAAACATAAATTGAAAAAAAATTCGATTGATTGTCAAAGTCAGATTGCAGATCCAGCTCCTCCACTGTTATGATGTAGTATGTCTGTTTTAATTTAAGTAAACGCAACCATAGGGATAAGCAGTGTTTGTAAAAAATCGTGCGGGCACATAGCACTGGTGGGCAAAAGCCCACTCACAAAATATAGTGCTAACAAAGTAGCGTGTGGTCATTGCAAGCAGTTGTGCCACACAGCTCATGTCAAATAAACTGGATGACAGGATGATTGATCCACACTCATCAACATATCATGCACCGATGAGGTAACTTTTTGAAACTACAGGTGGAAAACAGCTGTGAAAAAGAGGAACTAGACACAGGGATTAGACCATCGCATTTGTGGTACACATTTCATCTCAGGTAAGTAATGTCAGCTAACAAATAAATCATAATTAACCTTCACAAAAGTGATCTTTTTCTTGAAAGTGAAAATTTGAGATGCCTGTATGTATAACGTCAGTCGTTGTTGAGTCACATTGGTGTAGACATGTTTAGCTGTCAAACGCTGACATAAAGCTGTCCATTGTTAATTTAGCATGCACAACACAGCCAGCTAAGTCTCTGGATCTCATTAATGTTAAGCATAATTAAAGCAAGCCATTACATAAATTACTTGACAGCTTTCTGACAACACTTGCTAACTACACCAGTGTGAGTCAACATCACGGACTAACGTTATACATGAAGACATCTCAAAGTTTCACTTTCAAGAAAATTATCACTTTCATGACAGTTAGATTAATTTGTTTACTGATGCTACTTCCTTGAAATGAATGTGTACCGCAAATAATCCTAGTGTCAAGGTCTTCCTGTGCACAGCTGTTATCCACCTGTATTTTCCTTCATTATGATGTGATCTTTTAAGAGTAAATCTGTGCCATAATTTTCTGATACCCCTCTCCCGTGTATTAGTAATCTTCAGGTAGAAAATCCTCACATTATATACATAAAGTCAAATGGTGCTGTCTCATTCATTGCCTCAGTTACTTGAACTCTGAGTTCCTGGTCTACCTCAGCATTGATCTCATCTCCACATTCACAGTTGCTGGCTCAGGTACCATCTGATGCATGATGCTGAGAGTTCCTGGGATTTATTGGCCTGTGTGTTCATGAATGATACTGGAACACAGGAGAGACCTCTGCACTCCTCATTCATAGTCTCCTCAGGACACGCTCTAATCCTCAGATGAACCGGGGGCTCAGCTGACCCAAACCTGGCCTGTGTCTTTGTCCTCAGAATGAAAATAATCTAACCAGCCTCCTGCTCAATTGGTTCTTACAGCAGGAGTGAAGATAAGCAACCAAACCAATTAGCAGCAACCCACTGAGTCCATGCACACTGAAGCTGACATGCTTGCGACCAAATCCCTTTGCTGTTAAAATCATTCTTTTATATATATATATATATATATATATATATATATATTAAATATTTTACAGCCCATT
>JAPZEB010000006.1:26488867-26524779 GCA_029783705.1 Chaetodon striatus
ACTCCAGCACCTGCCAATGTGTGCTCTCTCTTTTTCACTGATGACTCAAGTTCCTGACATTTAGGAGGTTTGTTACGGGAGCTCAATTATCCGCAGAGGTCACTTCCTCTCTAAAATAAAAAGACCTCGTGATTTAAATCAGGAGAAACACTGAATAAAGCACTTTCACATTACAAATGTGAAACAGTGTTTTTACGTCGCTGTGCGTCTTGTCACATAGGGGCTTAAACTACGCTGTCCAACACGAAAACGCGAACAGTGCTACCTTAAGCCACTGTTTGGTTTGTCCGTTCTGAGCTACTGTAGAAACATTGCAATGCAACATGATGAAAATAAATACAAAAACATGCTTATTATACTATATACTATTTCAGCCAGTATGTCTTCCTAAATCCTACACAATGGACCTTTAAATCTGTAACTCTAAGTACAATTTATTTATTTTATTTAACCCATGTGCAACAAGGTGAGTCCTGTTGACATCAATGGTCTCTTTTACAAAGGAGATCTGGCCTTGACAGCAGCATAAGAAAAAAACACAGAATATGTGGTAACATGTAGAAATATAAAAACAGCTATCCACAATGACAAGTACCAGCCGATTCATTCGCCCTTGTGCTTAGGAGAACTTAAAAATCAGAGTGACCAAAATTCAAACTGATCTGAAGGCCAACCCAAGTGCAGTAAGTGAACGTAACGTGTGTGTACGCACCTCTCCCTGTGTTTCCACTCCCAGTGAATATCCAGGAAAATCTTCCCACAGCAGAAGAGTTTCCTCTGTTTCCTCCCAGGCCAAACTGTCACAGTCATCCTCAAACTCACACTCCCTCCTGAACATGAACACACATACACATTAGACAAGTCGACTACATGCTTTAATATGCATAAACATTTACGGCTAAAACACCCACAGCTGATTCAGCATCCTCTGCATCTGCTCGTTGATCTGATTGGCCGACGTGCTGCAGGACTCCTCGTCTTTAGCCCCGCCTCCCTCACTTTCCGACATGCTTAGTTCGTCTCCGTCCCCACCCTTTGCTGACTGCCCGCTCTGTTTCCTGGCCCGGCCACTCAGAGTGGAGGGGGGTGTGGGCACCTGCTGGGAGGAGACATGTTTAGTGTAGTGTAGTAAAAGTGGACGATTTGTTGTTGTTGACATTTTTATCACTACAAACATACCTGAAACATGTGGATCATGTCCTCGCAGTTCCTCTGCTGGGCGACGTCGCAGAGGCGGGCGGTGATGTCGATGCGGCGGCAGATATCCATGTCAACCTTCATGGCCTTCTCCTGGATTTTACTGTCCAGATCTGACAGGTTCTGATGAGGACAGAAAGGATTCTTATTTTTCAGTCATCTAAAACATCTGTTTTGTTTAGTCATGTTTTCTCTTGTGACTCAGCAAGATGTCCAGCATCATGTACCTATAGAGAATATGATCACCCTGTCAGTGACCTTTAATGGTGCACCCTGACCAAACACCGATTTTCTAACTGCCATGGACATAGCATGCACAAAAGGAAAACAGCAGGAGTGAGATTAATGGGCTTCAGTCACAAACTTCTTCCAAAGTATTTGTTCTTTAGAAAAGTCCAAACAAACATCTACGTCAGATTCACAACATGTTCTTAAATGACAGAATTGTTCACAGCTGTATTCTTATAATGATAAATCCAATTATCCTTGTTGACAGCGTGTGCCAGTTAATCCTAATCAGCATAGGTAAACGCCCCGCAAATGGGAATAATGTCAATTTCATCATTTGGAAACTTAACTTCCCCCTGAACTCTCATTACATTTTAAGGTGGAGCTCTCAAGGCAAGTCCTTCTACCCACAGCTTTCAGGCAGCCTCACACTGTGAATTAGGACCATGGGAAAGTAATAACTAACACTATGGAGCATATATTGCTGCATGCATGTGACCCTAATCATTTGTGAAGAATACAATCAGAATTGTGGCCAATAAGCTACTGTTAAATATTCTTCAAATAAATGAAAAAAAAAGTTATTTTGTGTTTTTTTTTTTTTGTTTTGTCTGCTGTACTGAAAATGTACAGAATCCGTACATATCAAAACATGAATTTTGTTTACTGTTACACCCCTAAAAAAGACACTGGGCCATTGTCCTGCACCAGCCCTGTCAAAAGACACCTGCCACCTGACCTAACCACTGAACCACTGAGGAATCCTGAATCTTTGGGTAAATGTCAGACATTTTTCCTATTTAACAATTAAAGCTAACCCACAGCACAGAGCTGACTTACATTGCTCACGAGTCCTTTAAAGAGGACGAGTTCGGCCTTCAGCTGCTTCACTCTCAGAGCCAGCTCGTCCTGACACACCTCACTCTCCTGCAGGTCCTGGAAAATACACACACACACACACACATCATAAAGTTATATCCTAAGTATATAGATTAGATAAGCAGGATAGTGGTTCTTGTAATTGTGGAGTCTGTTTTACCGTCAGAGGCTTCATATATTTCAGCCTCTGGATAATGTGATTATCTGTCTAACCGAAAATAATTGAAGGTGCAGTTATTGATCAGACTCCTGATTGCCTTCAGTCAAAACATAAAAAAAGAATATCTGTAGGACAGATTTCTACAGCTGTTAAGGACTTTATTCTTTGTTACATAGCATTTGATGTATTTCAAAATAAAGACAACATTTCCCATAAAGCCGGCTGCTTCCTGTCACAAAGGGTTTTCATCCCTTGGATCATTTGTTATGCTTTAAAGAAAGAGAGCTGAGATTGGTTCAGAAGAGCTAGACAAGATGAAGAGCTACAAAATAAGGCTTCAATCAAAAGCTGATTGCATCAAAAAACAAAACTATGTCTGAATAAAGAGAAGATTTTAATGGAGTTCTGAGGTGAAGCACTTTGGTGATGTTTTTCATGTCACTTTACCTCCTCGAGTTCAGCCACCTTCTCCTGCAGGTCCATTCTGGCTGTGTACTCTTCCTCCCATCTGCAAAACACACACAGACAGGAGGAATGTAATTATACAGAGAGTTATGCAGATGAATCAAGATTGCTCCAAAGGCCCAGTAGAACAGGTGTTTTCAACACACCTGTCAGTGAATATGAAGCCAAACTTGACTGTTTATTTTGTGTTATCTTTGGTATTGTTATTTTTCAGCTGGCTACACACCAGTAAGAGATGCAACAATAATCTGATTGCCATGCTGGCCTCATGTAATCATAACATGATCTTAAGGTACGGAGAGATGGGTGAAGAGTTCCAGCCTGTGACATATCCTGATCTATCCTTCCTGCAGCTTTAAGGCGAAACCCACCATGATTACCTGACTGACCGACACTGTGCAGCAGCATCAAAGTGCCTCCTACATTACTCAGCAGGTGTTACATAAGCACAGACCGTGCAGTCTGCACGTTGAGCACGAACAGCACGAAGATCATGCTGTAACAATGAAGGGGGAAAGGAACTGAAAGAGTGGAGAGATGGAGGCTCATCTTAAACTGCAGGACTACAATTGTTCTGAAATGCTACTGTTTTCCTCTCTGATATAATCCCTCTGATATAATGTAATAATTCCCAGGTCAAAATGCAAATATGGGCTAATGGCAATATTAAAAAGAAACACGCGCAGAGTGACAGTGACAAAAGATACCGCTTCTGTTTTTAGCCACATTAGCAGGGTAACACAAGAAAGGGCAACAGATCAATTATTGGGTTTCTCCGCTGTTTCTGTCCAGAGTAAAAAATATCTCCACAACAACTGATGGGAATGTATCTGGGACTGGAATGACATTTAGTTTATACACTCCACATCCAGAGACTGAATCCTAATTACTGTGGACATCACAAGTTTTATCACAGTACCAAATTATACTGATTCTTTGGACAACGATTCAACGTCTGCTGATGTCTGCCGTAATACTATTGGTTTTTATAAAATCCAGGGGCCTGTGATTGATATAAGACAATATCGGTAAATATCCCCATTGTCTTTTTCTTGGCAACATGCCATTATCTGCCCGGCGTTATGCTGCTAGCAGTGTTTGAATGTTAGTAAGTTGGTGGTCATTTATTTTGGTCCTTATTAACAATTTTCCAAGATTGCAAATAATAAAGATCACATAACATCAAGGGACTGAATGAAAAGGAAAAACAAATAATATAGAGTGAAGAGGTGTAGGCTGAAGCTTGTGTGCCTCTGCGTGTGTGTGTGTGTTCAGTGTAGTGATGGCTTGTGGAGAGAAGCTGTCTCTGAGCCTGTTTGTCCTGGCTCTGATGGACCTGTAATGCCTGCCAGAGGTCAGCAGGACAAACAGGTGTGAAGCAGGATGGGTGCTGTCTCTGATGATTCCCTCAGCTCTGCTGACGTAGCGGGATGTGTAAATGTCCTTCAGGGAGGGGAGGTGGCAGCCGATGATCCTCTGCACCATCTTGACCACTCTCTGGAGCCTCTTCCACTCTGCCTCGGTGAAGTGGGTGAACCATACTGAGATGCAGTATGTCAGACTGCTCTCAATGGTGGAGTGGTAGAAGGTCACCAGCAACTTCTCACTGACGTTGCTTTTCCTGAGCACTCTCAGGGACTGCGGATGCTGCTGTGCCTTCTTGATGACAGCTGTGGTGTTTGCAGTCCAGGATAGGTCGGCAGAGATCGAGGTGCCCAGGAAAGTGAAGGTGTGGGCCTTCTCCACGCAGTCGCCATTGATGCAGAGGGGGGATGGATCTGCCCTGTGCTTCCCGAAGTCCAGTATGATCTCCTTTGTCTTTGTGGTGTTCAGAGCCAGGTTGTTTGCCGAGCAACACGCAGACAATTTCGCAGACAGCTGAGGCTGAGGCTGACAAAGTTCAGCATAGACTGAGCTAAGCAAAGTCAGACAGTGTGGAGCTGAGCCTGACAAGCCAAGTCTGAAATGTCTGCTGTAAAAGGAAATCCCCTTTGATGTAGGCAACAACATCCTTTCACTGGTGCCACCCTGGAGCCAAACATTTCATTTTATGCCTCACTATTTTTCATCTATCAAATTGTTTTGTTTCCTGCTGCTTCTTCTATTTGTTCCAAAATGCTTCTCAACTGATTGTGCCTCTAGCTTTTGACTGAATTGGTGTATTTTCTTAAATACCATCAACAAATCATCTTAACTGTTTTGGCTTCTTTCTATTTCTATTCTATTTTTTGTCCTTTTTGTCCTTCACGCTATCACTGCTAAGCTGGAGCTGCTGGAGAAGTGAAATTATGACATCATGTCTGAAGGATAACCTCAGACCAAATCATCTCTATGTCAACAGACGTAATGTCCAACAATTTCAGTGTTCAATATACAAGTCAAATAGGTTACATGCATTGAGTGAAACAAACGTATGAGGGGAATAAAATCCAATTTAGTCTTATTTCAGAGCCACAGAAAAAAAGATACTCCGACACAGATGTGATGGAGCCTAAACAGAGACAGCAGAGGAGAGGGTGTCACAGTGAGAGAGCTGACGTCGTCGTTGCTCTCGTCTGTTTGTCAGTCTCAACACGTGGCTCTGCAGTGAGGCTGCTGGGTGTTACTAAGTTTGA
This sequence comes from Chaetodon striatus, assembly GCA_029783705.1. Lineage (NCBI taxonomy): Eukaryota > Metazoa > Chordata > Actinopteri > Chaetodontiformes > Chaetodontidae > Chaetodon > Chaetodon striatus. Next base: position 26,494,412 of record JAPZEB010000006.1, read on the forward strand.
CTGGGCACAGGAGCTGGGCTGTCTGTATAACTGATGATGGCACAACTGCTGGATGAGGCAAAAGCTTGTTAAAAAAATCAAGCCAAGTGTTTATATGAATAATAAACATAAATTACGCTTACCACTGCGTTTTTTTATTTGACATTTGTCATGTCAGTAGGAGAGCGGCTGCTGCACTGCACGCATGAACTGTGATGTCAGCAAACGAGGACGTCATGGGGACGATGACGTACACTCAAACTGCCCTCTGTAACACTACCCTCTGTTCTGCCTCATAGCAACAGCCAAGTATGACTTTCTTTGAAAGAAATGAGTCAACATAGACTCTTTTTACTTTCTCGCAAACGGTCAATGATAACACTGAGACCACTCTCAGACATTACAGTAGCACTTATCTTCTCATCTAACTATTGGCAAGAATGATTAACATAAAAAAACAAAACATTTTCCCCAAAAATACATGTATTGCTTTTAAGAGGCTCAATGCAAAATTAAAAGTGTATGAGTTGTCTGCACAGTTGTCAGCATGGAGGTGGCTGAGCCAGCAGCTAGCAGCTAACAGTGCCAATTCCACAAACAGCGCTAAAACAACAACAGTGCTGACAGAGATTACAGTGTTACCAAGGGGGGAACTGGGCACTATGCTTCCATGACAAGGCCATCCCAACATCAATGTTAACTGCTGTATGAGCGCAGTGCTAAGCGAGGGCATTGAGCTTGGAAGTGGGATACACACATGCACATATACACTTTTTCAACAGACGTGAGGGCTCATCTTAACTTGGTTTGGTTTGGCACGTCTAGCCCAGGACGGCAGGGATTTACATCACCATTACAACAGGGCTACCTACTTAAAGGTGTGTTTTTAACTGATCACAGCTTGTCTTGAGTGATGACGTTTAAAAGCAGCAGGCTGATACACAGCTTAAGTCCCTTGTTATTTTGCTGCCAGTATTTTTCCATCACACAGCACAGCAGGTGAAAGAAGTTTATCTGTTGGAGGTGAGCTGTCTGCATAGGTGAAGTAAGAGCCTCTTGTCTGCAGCTCTTCATCAACATCTCATTGTGGCTGTTTCTGCTTTACTCTGCCTCCCTGTAGTATCAGTACACTTGTTTCTATTGAAGAAAACCCGCTAACAAGGTTCCACCTTAGTTCCACCTTAGTGGAACTATTAATGATAAATACATTTCATTTCCTATAAGTTCTTCACAATACAATGTCCACCATTATTTTGTTATGTAAAAGCTCTTCATGTGAAGCAGCAAAATTGGGACTTATTGATTTTTCATCAGCAGTAACTTAACACGCTTCCTACAGAACTGAATACGAACATGAAACGGTAAAACAAAGCCGATATCTTAAGTCTTTTTTTTTTCTAAACTTTTAGTCAGGAGCTACTAAATTACTGAGACCTGAACACACAGACTTCAAAAACATCTTTCTCCCTGGTCTCCTGCATAGGCAGAGGTGAACTGAGTCTCACAACACACATGCTTGTCTCAGGAGGAGAAGGGGGCCCCCCTGGGGTTGGCTGCTATCGACAAGACGTCAGTGCCATCTGCTTGGAGGGTGTTGGGTGCACTTTTGGCCTCACCCCAGAGATGGTCCATTTCAGGTGTGGCTCAGCACAGCTTGGCATGTTTAAACTGACAAAGGAAACCCAAATTAACACAGCATGGTTTGACTCAGTGTGGCTAAGAGTGCCAGTGGAAAAGGACATGCACGTGCAGCCAAATCGGCTCACCAAAACAAACCCCAGAGGAGCTCGGATTACCACACACAGAGATGGAGCGTGACTTCATTCCATAGAGTGTATAACAAGATGGACAGCATGAAAGCCAAAAAGTGAAGCCAAAACATCTCTATTGCCCCCTAGTGGCTGGCTGCAGAGTAGGTAATAGGTAAACCCCGCCCCCTCCATGTCACCTGACAGGACATGGGCCTGGAATAAAGATGAGATTCATCTTTCAGTTGAATCTTTTTAATATCATACATTTGCAAATGTACGGGGTATGAAACCTGAAATCTCTATATTGATGCAACTCTAGTGGGAGATCGGTGCTGTGCAGATTCTGGCTCCAAATGGCTTCACCAGCACAAAATGGCAGCGGCTGTATCCTCCATATCTTTGCTTCATTTATGTACAGTGGAAGAAAGCAGAGATGTATCATCCATATTTATTATGCAGTAATTGCTTCATTTTCTGCCCAGGATGCTATCACTCCACTATATATTCACAAACCAAATGATGGTTTGCTGTTACATTAATGCTCTGAACACTGCATACACAACCATTTATAAATGTTGCAGCCAACTTTCAAATATATATATTTACACAATTACACATCCCTAGCCACAAAACTATATGGTTAAATATCCACTTTAACAAGTGGCTGCCTAAAAGGGAGGAAATCTAAAAACATCTGATATGTTTTGGAAAATAACCAGCAATGATGTTAAGTCTATATGACCCACACTTACTGGGCTGAAACCAGCAATATGTTCGCTTTAATAGCACAGTCAGCCAGTGGTAGCAGCGTAGGCTTTCAGCCTGGTTGGCCTCTTTGTATCTGTACACAAGGTGATGCTGTTGCTATCTACTTTTATCTCTCTCACTACGCACACACACACACACACACACACACACACACACCCCCTCTCACACACCATGACTCACTGCAACCTCACAGTGCATCTATTATGAGGTGATGTTGGTAAGGTGAGAGAGGTGACATTTGTAAGTGAGCATTTAAGCCTTTAGAGACAACTCAACTGTGCGTATAAACACTAGAGGGCCAAAAGTACATGGACACAGATTTAGTCTGCAGCTGATTTTCCTGATCAGGCTAAAGTCCTTAATTCCAGTGAAGGGAAATCTTACTTACTAATATTTTAGACAATAGTGTGTTCCCTACTTTCTGAGACTTTATCACCCAACATCAGTGTTGCGCCTCACTAATGCTCTTGTGGCTGAATGGGAGCAAATCCCTGCATCTGATAGGAAACGTTCCCAGAGGAGTGATTGTTGCTATTGCAGCAGATTAATGTCTTTGGTTTTGGAATCGCATGTTCAGCAATCACCTATGGATGTAATGTCCATATATTTTTGGCCATGTTTATGCTTTGGCAACACGTTTTTTTTTATTCAAAAACAACGTGATAATGAAGCCACACTGAAGTGAAAAGAATTGAGAGCAAGAGGGTTTATTGGAGTCGTGTGGTTTGGGGATGAAGATAATAGTGATGATGTTAATGATGTCAGTGCCTGGCTGACGCTGCAGGGGCTCACATGGGACAGAGGGGGGGGAACAGGCAGAAGGGCAGAGATGGAAGACAACAACAAAGCAGAGAGAGAGAGAGAGAGCATAAAAATGGAAAGGGAAACGTGAGGAGAGATCGAGACAGAAAGAGAGAGAGATAGAAGCAGAGAGACACTGAGAGGGAGGCAGAGGGTAAAACATAAAATGGAGAGGAGACACAAGGGAGAGATCGCAGACTGGGTGACATCACTGTAAGCGGTCACAGGCCAGTGCTGCATTGCAGGTACCAGGAGAAAACTCAGCTGGGAGGAGGAGGAGGAGGCGAAGAGAGAGGAAGAGAGAGATTAAAAGAGACAATACAAAGAAAAGAATGGAAGATGGGAGACGGCAGTGTGAGAGGAAACAGCTCATGTTAAACTTTCCCCCTGACACTTCTTCCATTCAGACAAACAGGCAGCCAAACATTTAGAGATCCCAACAAAATAAAAGACCTGCTCCTTTAACATTAATGGACAGTTTCTATTTGTGATGTGCAAACAGCTGCTGGTTCTAGGAAGTATATACATATACAGAAACAAAGCTCTAGCTACTATCAGGGACAGTGAGGTTGCTTTTTTCTTCTTATGAATTTAGAGGTTTTAGCAAGCTGAGGGGGGTTGCAAATACCCATTTTAATACAATTTTGGTACTAGAATAATAAAATCAATTGCTTTTTCAATCAACTAAATGGTGCTGATGATTTTTTTTCCTGCTAAGGTTAGCGGAGGTCTAAGTCAGCGGCATTCGGCAGGAAGTTCATCAAAACAAAGATGGAGGCACCTGAGTAAGAAATCAGAAACACGTTTGCATTTAAATCAAACGTCTGGACTTATTTTGGATGTTTTAACACAGAGGGAAAGAAGGACTTGAATATGGCACATGCGATTTGCTAGCAGTGTCTTATAAGAAAAAAATACTCTGGGAATGCTATGAACATGAGGGCTCAACTCACAAGCCACCATCCAGAGATAGCGTTAGCCACAGACGGCCAAACTAGTGCTAAATACGCTCTGCCGAAAAATCAACCAGCACTGGACACACTTAGCTTGACAAAAGTACCGTCCAACATCCATACAGTGCGGTTGAAAACAAAGGCTTTGTTACATGCTAAAAACACTGGAACCCAAGTATGTGACTCCATCCCCACATTTTATCACTGACACAGCAGTACCCAAGCTCTCCAGAGAGGTGAGGCATTAAGTTGAGGAATCTTTGAGTACAGCAGGAAGGGTGGCATTTACTTGTGACACCTGGCGTTCAAGGTCAGTGGATTCATATGTGACTATAAAAGCACATTGTCTCACAGAGAACTGGTGACTGCTGTCTCACGTTCTCCAAACTAGAGCAGTACACAAACGTCACACTGAAGCAAATATTGCAGACCTCCTGCAAAATGCAGCACAAGAATGGAACAGACAACACTTCTGACATGGGTGCTGCCACACATTTAGCGTAAGTCATTCATGTACTTAATCTGGCCTCGCAAAGGGCGTTAAATCTGCCAACTGTTCAGTTTGTCAGGTGTATGCATAATGTCTGACAGGATTTATGACAGTGACGGCCAGTATGTCTGCTTTGCATCACATTTAGCTGCATGAAAATGTTTAAAGCCAGATGAACGGACTGAAAACTGGTTATGAGGTAAAAATGATGCTGACAAAGTTTTCCTTTGGGAAGATTGTTTGCAGTTGGAGAAGAAAAGGTTATAAATTGCAATATATCAAGTATCATGATAATATTGTATTGTGAGTCCTCTGGAGATCCAACCCCAACTTTCCAGGTGAGGCGCAGTTCATCTCAGTCGAGCCTATTATTGTGTGTTTGACAACCATTCAAGCTGTGTAACCCACTGCCTGTTAGCCTACAAGCTAACAACAACATAAACAAATAAAAGATGTTGACTACAATTGCTGATACATCTGTTTTTTTTATACTTGAAAACATCTGAAGGGGGACTTTTAACTCCAGCTCATAGCAAGTAGCTCTGTGATTGGACGACTTCTTCCCTTGGGTTTTTATTTTTGTTTGTTTTGCTTTAATAGTAAATGGACTGCACTTGTATATCGCCTTCCTAGTCTCACAACTACTCAAAGTGCTTAAACATTACTTGTCACATTCACACACACACTGGTGGCCGAGGCTACCATACATGGTGCTATCTGCTGCTCAGTAACCATTCATACGCACTTACACACACATGGAACAGCCATTGAGAGAAGTCTGAGGTTCAGTATCTTGCCATGATACTTAGACATGCAGAGTGGAGGGGCCAGGGATCTTCCAATAAGTGGACGACCCACTTTGCCTCTGATCCACAGCCGACCCAACAGATTTTTTGAACATAGTTAACATCTTTTTTATGACAAGTCAGTCAGGAGAAATTTATGTCATTCAAGCCTTAAACTTCCCCAACTGTCAGTCACCTGCCATTGTCTGAATAAGACTAGGACTTTTATAGGACTTTGATAGGACTTTTACACGGAACTGAAACCTGGACATCTTAAATCAATCCTCAACTTTGCAACTCTGTGGTGACCTCATGTTGTGAAATAAAAACTACAGCTGTGCACAAACCAAAAGAAAAATATCTATTTTACTACAATTAGAAACAGTGTGTTTCAGGTAGCTGGTTTGTCATCAGGTGCAGAGGTCAAACAGAAGATTCTGTTTTGCAACATTAAAGTCAAGTCTCATCCCTCCTCATCTCTCATTGAATAAAACAGCCTGTCCCTCGTTAACTTATGTGCATTTGTTTTACACTTCTGAATCATTCTGTCATGGAACGAATTTACATTAAGAAGCAGGATGTATAAAAAAATACTGCTTAATTGGAGGAAACATCTGAACTTTTTCCATCTCAAGCTAACTGTAATAGCTTTCAAACATGTAAAGCTTGAATGTAGTTTAGTGCAGCACTAAAATTTAAGTGGCAGGCACAGCAACACAGGTCAGAGAGTGAGCTGTTGCTGTTCAGTAAAACATCCTGCTGGTTCTGAAATCGATGTGACTGAAGGTTTGTCTTGCAGCAGCATCCTGCCTCAGCAGGCTGAAGCACAAAGTAGTGAGGTCAGTGATTCTTAGCATAAAGCGGCAGCAGTGGGAGACTTTGTGGTAATGTGTGTCAGTGTACGAGCATGAAACAGGTCAATGCTGAAAACGACAGAAGCTGCATGCTGAGCAAAACCCTTCACAGACAAAACAGAGGTTACATGTAATTGAGTAATTCCTCTGCTTAATAGCAACGCAGATGCTGCAAATTAGCAGACATGTTAATTTAAAACATCTTGCTCTGCTTAAACTACTATACTTCCTTTGGTATTTGTCTCTTTTACATGCTCTTCATCATGTAAGATCCTGCTGAAACTGTGGATCTACTGGGATTTTCACACACAACCATCTCTAGGCTTTACAGAGGATGGTCAGAACAAGAGAAAATATCCAGTGATACAGTGTGCTGGAACACTTTCTCAAAAATGCCTTGTTGATGCCAGAGGTCAGAGGAGAATGGCCGACAGCAATGGGCTACAGCAGCAGAAGACCACACCAGGTGCCACTCCTGTCAGCTAAGAACAGGAAACTGAGACTACAATTCACACAGGCTCACCAAAACTGGATAACAGAAGATTGGAAAAACGTTGCCTGGTCTGATGAGTCTGGATTTCTGCTACGACATTCAGATGGTAGGGTCAGAATTTGGCGTAAACAACATGAAAGCATGGATCCATCCTGCCTTGTATCAACGGTTCAGGCTGGTGGTGATGGTGTAATGGTGTGGGGGATATTTTCTTGGCACATTTTGGGCCCCTTAGTACCAACTGAGCATGGTTTAAACGCCACAGCCTACCTGAGTATTGTTGCTGACTGTGTCCATCCCTTTATGACCACAGTGTACCCATCTTCTAATGGCTACTTCCAGCAGGATAACACTCCATGTCACAAAGCTCATATCATCTCAAACTGGTATCTAGAACATGGCAATGAGTTCACTGTACTCCAATGGCCTCCACTGTCACCAGATCTCAATTCAGTAGAGCACCTTTGGGATGTGGGAGAATGTGCAGCCAACAAATCTGCAGAAACTGTGATACTATCATGTCAATATGGATCAAAATCTCTGAGCAATGTTTTCAGCACCTTGTTAAATCTATGCAATGAAGCATTAAGGAAGTTCTGACTGCAAAACAGGGTCCAACCCGGTACTAGCAAGATCTATCTAATAATGTAGCCCGTGAGTGTATATAATGGAATGATCTACTGTTTTCTGCAGTGGTATTGCAGAATATCATGGCTCAAAGCCTAGGTACTAGGGTGGAGCCTATCTACATATGGGGTGTGTCTGCTGCCTGTTTCAGTCTATTGGAACTTGGGCAATCTCACATCCTACTCGTCAAATACCAACACTTGGTCAATGGTCCTTGGGGTCTGAAACAAACGCACCGAGGCACCCTTTAGCGTCTTTATGAAAAGCACTGGACTTGGTAGTTTTTGGAAGCTCCAAGTGACTGATGTAGTATAAAATGTGGAAAGTCTGCATAGAGCGGTAGCTATGGGTCAAGCAAACACAAAACTTTCACACAAAGACTGTTGTTCATGTCCCGAGTGAAACCAAAAATCAATGCTGCGTTATTTTACATACATAACCTGGTATGTTATGTGATATATGTCACATTGGTAACAAACATACTTATTGTAAGCCAAACCATGATGTTTTTTCTAGACCTAACCAAGTACTTTTGTTGCCTAAACCTAAATACTACACAAACCTACGTTCGTTTAACTTTATTTCAAAAAGAGACTGTATGAATGTAACAAGTATAAATTGACACACTGTCCCAGAGGGTCCAAATCTGACACTAGAGAAGTATCTAGAGCTTCATAGTGAGATGTGTAGGGCCACTGACAAAGCTTCAGTATTTGATCGATTTAAGATGGGAATGAGAATGTGTTGGTCGGAACAAATGTGCTTATTTTAGTCCATACATCTGTTTTACTTACTGTTATATTTTGAAAAGCGTCATTTATATGTAAAATGCCTTTTTTAGAGAATGTTTACCTTGTTTACTTTACCCTGTGTTCAACTACTTCTGTATAGGGTGGCATCATCCTATCTTTACTGTGCTGTGTACTACTGTGTTGTGAATGTTTTTTTTTACTCCATACATTGTTAATATCGTCTTGAGTTATTAAGTCTAAATTAAAAAATTAAATACAAAATGTAAAATACAAATTACATTTACAGTAAATATTTACTGATATTTACTGATATTCTTTTTCATAGATCACTTTCACTGTAAGACATTCTTTGGGAATCCATTAAATCAATTTAGATGGCTGCAATTGTTAATCACTTTCTAGCTGTAGTCATCTTCACAAGATGTTTAATACAAGGTAATTCTCTCCAGCAGATGGGAAGGAGGGACAAAAAGAGGCACAGAAGCATGGAAAAAAACACCTCGAGTCCTTTGAAGATGAAAACCACTGATGCATATCCAGAGCATGAATACAGCATTATCAAGCTGAAAAACACTCCTGTTTCCATGTTTTCCTCTACCTTTATTCGTCTGGTGCTTGGGAATGCTCTTTTAAAGCTTTAAATTTATTTTTTTAGCACTATGGTTCCCTCACATTCACACAGTTACACACCTGGGTTTGTTCAGCAGCTACATAGCAGCAGCTGGAGGTGGAGTACCTTGCTCAAGGGTACTTGATGGGTGTTTTAAAGAGTAGAAGAGAAAATGGCACTTATTCCCTTTCCACGCTAGATTTTCAAACTGAACCGGCACATATGTGCACACAGACTCATATCTTCCACCCTCAAGAGATTCTATTTTTAGTCTACCACTTTTATCAAACTTGATAACAGCTGTGTTAAAATAAGCTGCACCTTACACCCACAGTGAATGCACCTTACTGCTTTCTTCCTGCCTCTCCTCTATGTCTGAATTGAAACACTTTAAAAATGGTTTTGATAATGGTGCACAGCAGCACTCAGCTACAATGAAGACCTCAAGAGCATTATTGCTTTTATACAATACACTGAAATTGTACAAATATTGTGCATACACGACAATGCAAGAGTGCGTACCAAAGAGTGCAAGAAGAATCACTGATTTGTTCAAAGATGCACATACATTTACCATGATGTTAATCAGTGTGGATTGTCTCTAGACAAACTAAAAACACCCTCAAACCAAAAGATCACTAGCTATAGAATGTATTGATAATGTATTGATAAAAGCTCACTTAAAGTCACCTATAAACAATTAATTTTTGCATCCAAACTGCAATTTAGAAAGCACCATTTTTAAACACAAGAGCTTTACTAAAATCATATCAAATGTTTTTAAATGAAACAGATTATTTTGCTGGCTGCCATGACAACTCTCAGCATATTAATTTATGTGTAGGGCTCAGTATTGTTTAAAAAAATATATATCTATACAATACCATTGTCAATACCAGTACACTTAAAGTGATACTGATATTAGTACAGTACATCATTCGATACCCGTAATGTGAATGCAGTGGAATGTAATGCAGCCATACTTTGGGGCCATTTTGGTGTAATTTGGCAAGCTGACCTGTGAATTCCATCAAACGCACCACACTTGACTTTAGAGACGGCAGGAGTAGAAAGTTTGCTGATTTGATGGGAAGTCAGAATGCCTCCAGATCAGCCCCCCAGTGGAAAAAAATGCAGGCAATGGTAGACTGAGGACATATTGTTATTTTTTATATATTTTTGTTGTTATTGATACCTTAAAAGGTATCAAGTTCTGAAACCCGATTGTAGTCGATTAATGATTTCATAGCTTGGCTAAACCACAAGCCGGTGTCCGTCTGGCTTTGCTGTCATTTTGCCATTTGTCATTATTGTCATTTCTGTAGCGTTTTTTGCCAAGTCAGACCTACAGTAGCTGTCAGAAATTGGCAATATAGCCATCCTGGTAATTCTGATGTGAATGGCTTCTTGCCCACTGCGTCTTCACCAGACTCATAGTAGCATTGTGGGGTTTTTTTTGTTTTGTTTTTTTGTATCAAATCAATCCAGTGATAGTTGGTTTGTATATACATGAGTACATTGCAAGGACTATTCATAACTCCTTCTGCATACTTTTGATAATTTGGCCAAGTGTAAACGTAGACTTGGAGCATGATTACCCCCAAAATCAAGGTAAGACAAAGAATAACAATTGGGAGTTGGAGGTGTGCACAGTTTGAGGGCTGTTAAGTGACTTGTCTGTTGGTCTGAAGCAAACATGAGCTCAGCAGCTGGCCAAAGAATTGTTTGGGGGGAAAAACATGAGATCTCAATGCTTTCATGTGCAATCACAAATGGAACATTTTCAGTACTGACTGAGACATGATTGGATTTTTGCTTCACAAATCTGCAGCGTAAAAAATGACCATTGATTTGAATGCCTCTGACAATCTCAATGCAAACTCAACATTACTGGCTTCAACAAAGTGGCATTTACTGTGAGACTCCTGCAGCATTTGTTATTTGTTTCTGTGCCTTGTGTGTGTTTTGTTTCCATATTTTGTGTGACTCGGTAAAGACACACATCGACTTTGTCGCAGAATCACAGGAAATCCAACACCTGGGCTGGTGTTGAATGTCATCCTGTCTCCCATGTATCTCCTGATAAAACAGAAAGGTCATTGAAGTAATGTTAAAAAAAATGATCTGGGAAAAGCCAGTCTCTGCTCCTCAGCGCCTCTCAACATTACCTCAAAAGTCTTTGATAACCTTCAAAGAAAGTTTGTGTTAGCAGGTGGAGGCAAACAATTAAAGAGGCACCAGGATGAAACTATTTGAGGTCATGATTAGATATGTGATCACTGTTGTGATGAACAGAATGACAAGGTGAAGAGAAACTTCAATTAATTGTTCGTCAGGTTTTTAATCTGTGAGAAGCAGAGGGAGAGAAAGAGTGGGGAAAGGTGGAGATGACATGAAAGAAGACAGAGATGGAGTGAAGACTGACAGATTTTGAGGGAGAAAGTGAGGGACTTAGTCAATTGTTCATACACCCTGGTGTTGTATAATGTTGCCATGACAATGCCAACAAAACAGAGTAGTTGTCAATAATCCCTTCAGGCAGACTGGGACAAACTGGGACGAGCCTGCAGCTGCTGACAGATGCCAAGTTGTACTGAGTCTCTCTGAAGTGCTGGTAGCATAATGAGAGCTTCACAAAGAGGTTTCAATTAAAGCAGGTTTGATTATCAAAAAAAAAAATGCTGCAGGAGATTAAATTAAGTACGCCACAAAATCTGTGCTAAAAGAGAAGTGATAGAGAGGTGACCATTTCAATGTATCTTACTTTTTAGGCTGTTCTCACAAACTGTGTTTTCCTACAAATATTCATGTGCCTCAATTTACACATATCCCTTGAATTTTGAAAGGCTGTGATCACATGACCGAGGTGCTGACAGGAGTAAACAGGGAAGCAGTCCTTAGTGGTCTTGTAAGGAGGCAGGCTGAGGTTGTGGATGGGTCACAAAACCTGACTTTCCCCTGTAACTTGTCCCTAAAGACACATCTTTGATCTTTAAAGGAACTTTGAGTTATTTTAAGGTACGTCTTTGTCATGTTTCATTTCCTAAACCTAACCACAGCAGCTTTACTTGCCTAAACCTATCCTCTATACTCACCTACACTTAATGTTAATTACATAACTGTACATGGATAATGTAACATCATTTGTGGGGCACTAATTCGACGTTCTATGAGAATACATTGCACTTGTACAGACTCTCTTTTTGGGCATGGAAATACTCACCCTTCTGTTGAGTTTATTGGTGTTTTTTTTCTCCACTCTCAGTTTTGTTTAGGTTCAGTTAAATTGAACATGAAGCATATTTTTATGAGGTTTGGGAAGGAGTTTCTTTTTTTTTTTTTTTTTTTGTAAGTTCTTTTACTCTTTGGTCTGAGCTTTGTTTCAGTTGTGTAAAAAACACTCCTTACAAGATCTGGGACCAGGGCTTAAACCATCCCATCTACATCTGAACCAGCTTGATCATTTGGATATTCCTTAAAAAGGCTCCTTTTCTTTCTTTAAAAAAAAAAAAAAGATATATATATCTTTTATTTCCTTTTCCATTTTTATGTTTCCCAACTGGCACCACAGGTCAATATGATGTCAAAAAAGACATCTGATGTTGGACAGATGTTAATATATGGTTGGAATGAACATCAGATTGTCTATGTTTTAAATGTCAAACTGCATTTCAATTTCACATTGTGTGGACATTGTCATGCAGTTTTGCAAATGTCGGGTTTGTTTTCCATATGTTAGGACTAAATAATGTTGGCGTATTTAAAATGATGTTGACATGAGATGTTTGGGAAATTTGGGATTTTGGTTACTTTACAATACATTTTTAAAGCCAACAAAATATCAGCATCATCTGTTGTTGACACTGGCACTGTCACCCGACGTCACAACCTAAATCCAACCAAATATCAACGTCTCATGATGCAGGCAGCCAGCTGAGTTGTTCTATCAAAAATTTAGAAGTATGATGTGAAACATTGCCTTTGGTGTGTGATGGAGATACATTTTTTTTCTTCTCTATGATGCGGAACCATCTATGTTTCATGCAACTTAATTTCTAAACACATTAAGATTTAAGTGTTTTTATATCAGTCAAAATTCTGACAACACTTGTCATCATTGCAGACTTGACAACACTGCATTAAGAAATACATCAGAAAGTTGAGTCTTCAACAGCTACAGCTACTAGACTTTGACAGCACCATCAGCATCTCATGGAAACATATCATCTCTCTGAGATTGAAGCTGTTCACCGGAGCTGCTAGGTTTGATGAACGTCACATGGTACAGCAGCTTCTTTGTTCCACTGAAATGACCATTCAGATAAAATGAGTTTAACAAGAGTCTGGTTCCATCTCTTCATATTCTGTGATTACATCCTCATGAATATTCATTTCCTATGAGGACATGAGCTGAATGAGGCGACACCGTCTTCTCGCTTTCATCTTCTCATTAAGCTACAGTGGCATCGGTTTCCCTAACTCTGAAATATTACCTCTTTTGTATCATCAATTAATCATACTCCTTTATTATTATTGTTTTTTCTTCTACTCTCAAATTTTTCCTGGTGTATCATTATGACTGAGAGCCATCACTTTTTTTTTCTCCAGCAATATTAAATCTATGCAAGGAGACAGTTAATAAGTAAGACTGTTATTAATCTAACTTCTTAGGGACCGTGGCCATTTCATCTGCTGAAATCGAATTGTAATTGCTCTATTAAAATTCTGTCGTCGGAATACATCAAGCCGTATATTATTGTAATTACATTATAACCACTAAAAAAGTGTGGCACAGCAGATTTTTAATTTACTGTGATGTCTTTCCACTGGTTGCAAAATTACCATTGACAGTCCGACTGTACAGACAGAGGCGGTCATCATTCCAAAGTGTAATGTGACAGTGGATCAAAGGTAGTACTTTTATGACTGCCTCAAACACGAGGTGAATATTTGATACCATTCACTACTTTAAACATCTCATTTGGACTATTTGCTTTGTTTTCAGCTCCTCTCTTTTCCACTGTTTTGTATGATTCTTTTTTCATCTTTATTTATGATTATTTAACTGGTGTCCACAACTGTGCTTTGGACCCCACTGTCCTGAAAACTTATATTGTGTTTTGGTTCAAACTGGCTTATTATAAATGAACCCAAGTGTTGAAGACATGAAGTCTCACAAACTGAAAGGTAATTTGTTAATTTGACAGTTACAGCTACTTCATGGACCTGTGGTGCAAATAGGGAAAAGTTTATTCTAGTGACATACTGTCAAATTATTCTTCACTAACGGTGCTTGAAATGCATTTTCTCTCGTAAGGCCATTAATCAGGACTGGACTACCTTCGTAAGGATTCTAAATAATATTGTACCTCCAGAAACAGATGACAAGGATGGAGTACACCCTGTACAATGACATAATTGTAGGGAACGTCTGTCATGATCACTAACATGGAAAAAACACTTGCTGTACACATCAGAACATGTAATTAAAATGCTGCTGCCTGATGTGCTGGTCTGTAGAGTGAATGCGATAAAACTGCTGCTGTTCTGGAGAACTGATATGCATCAAAATGCCACTCATGTGTGTGCTTACTTGACAACAGTAGTTTTGGATGTTTTGACATGGGCCATATTTAATTTAGCATATTTGAATGATCTTGAAATTCACACAGTCAAACACGAGGTGTACTGTTTTTATCCACATCTCAGCAGCTTGGTCATGACTGCTGGTCAACACAGTATTTATGAGCCGCAATTAAATTTCACACCAATTTAGAAGTCTGACAACAGAAACACAAAAATATGTAAATAAGGACAACTACATCTTCAATTCAGAAAAGGGCTGTATCCCTCCCTCCATTGCTTTTCTTCTTTTGTCTCTTTAACTACAACACACAAAAAAACAAGTTTTACATTGTATGAGTGAAGACAAAGTCCAAGACAATCATGAAAAATACATTTTAAATCAATCACTATGGGTTTTGGTCTGTGTGTCATTATGTGGTTTAAATGATACCAAAAACACTTAAGTTCTTTTTTAGCACCCAAACAGGCTATAGTAGACTGGAACACAACCACACAACCACTAGATTGTAGCCCTCCCTGGATGACTACACTTAATTTGTATTGGTTGATGGAGGCCATCATTTTGTGCCTATGACCTCACTTTATATTAAAACTGGAACAACTTTGTTAAGCCTTTCCTGGACCTTATAGGAGTTACAGAGGTGCATAACAGCAGGATGGGAAACATTTGTGTTCACTTTTTTGCCTTAATTGTATGCCTCCACTTAACTTGTGTGCCTCGTTAAAATAATGAGTTATTTGCATAGACCTCAGACTCAAAGTGCAGAATAACAGCATTTCAAAGAAAAATTTATAAAAGTGCAAAAACAGAGTGGGTGTTGGAAATTATGGCATTACACACACAAATCAGTATTCACACACAAACACACAGCCAGAGCCAAACACCCAGGCATCTAATGTATGCTGATGAAGAAAAACACTTGAAACATACAAACATAACTACAGTACAAACTCACATACACTTAGCCAACCAACCACAACCACACAGTCACAGCAGCCTCCCTCCTGGCTGGATTACTGGTTGGCTTATAATGCACGCTGCTGATTTATGGTGTAATCTAGTTTAGGGAGGGAGAGCTTCTCATACTAAGAGGCAGAAAGACCAGCGTCGACCTTTGGTGTCCTGCTTGGCTTGTCAACAAACTCTCAGTACTACCAGAAAGAGGACAGGAGTGAATTAGAATGAACTGAGCAGGTGAATAACAAAATGTGGACTGATTAAATTCACTACCTGGTTAGAATGATGATGATGGTAGTGGCTTCTTTGTACAAAGAATGAGTGGAATTATCCGGTTATCAACAACAGCAACAACAGACTCAAGACAAACACATAGCACTTGGAAATATGAATTTTATGGCAATCTGCCATTATAAGAATTTATGAAGAAAGCTGGCAAGCTTGCTTGAGGATGTCACTTAAGTAAAAGCGTCGATATTTGCTTGAAACAAACTAGTTGTTGTGTTGTGTATGTATAATGGCTGAAGTGTTTATAGCTGTCCCAAAGAGCCGCATTTGAAGTCAGGAGCCTTCCATCATGGCAGTCAAATAATGGCACACTTTTCTGAAAGATAACTTTTTTTTAAAATAAGATCTGCCTACTTTCTGTCCTTCGTACTTCTGGTCAACCCAAGCTGATCTCAAACAGCCCAATCAACTGATGGAGCAGCTGACTGATGGCAGGAAGTCAGCTGATTGATCATGATTCCTTTTTATGCAACCAATTGGCAAATCTCTTGCAGGGCACCCTGTTTAAACTGCTTCGGCCTGCCTACTGTTGCTCCTTCCTCTAAACCACTTTGCAACCCGCCTTCACCCTAGTTCCTCCTTTTCACGCTGTGTCTGACGTATCAATGTCATTTCTGTTTGTCATTGATGCTGCTTTGTTCTGTTACTGGGGGGTCTTTGCTGCTGCTCTGCCTGTCTTTGGCTTTCCACATAGACACGCAGAAGGGCAGAGAGGTGTGCTCTCTCTGCCTTGGACTTTCCACATAGGCGTGTGGAGGGGCAGAGAGGTGGGCTCTCTCCAACTTGGGCTTTCTGTGGAGGCCCAAAGAAAGGCAGAGAGACCCCAGAATAAAGCCATACAGCCAAATGTAATACTGCAAAGGGAAATAAAGTTCTCTTTAACTAAAGTGGTCCTGACTGAAATGAAGCCAATGCAGTAGTACCAAAAACTGCAGTTCCTTGAATGGCCAATTAAGGCTGGCTTCAGAAGCAAGTCTTTCCACACAGACACTCATAATAAAAACCCCAACTTAGCAGCAGAAATAAATATGTTTAAAGCCTAGGACAAAAAAATGGTTTTGGTCTCTCATGCATTTACATTTTATAAGGGCTTAAAGTTATGTCCATTTAAGAGGCAGTCTGCGAGGCAAAGCTACAGTCTGAGTCAAATCCACCCCTTGCTTCTCCACATCCCCACCCTCTTGTCCAAATTTGGTTACCTCTGACTCCAATAAAACAAGATGGAGACTGCTTTAATGCCAGCATGGTGACTCCATAAGAAGGTCCAAAACAGTAAAGGGCTAATCCTCTTGGGAACACGAATATACTCAGCAAACTTCATGACAGTCTTCCCATTAGATGTCATGTCCACAAGTTTTCAGTTTGGCCTGATGGTGGTGTTAGAGGAAAGATAAGAGGTTCATAACAAATATTACCATTTTTCCTCTTGGAGCTTTAATATTCACTGCTGGCCATACATTTTTGACATACTTATATAGATTTAATTGTTGGTCATGAATGACTGACCTGAAAATCAGGATAACAGAAAGGGCCAGTGGATCACCAAATCTCTCCGTCTGTTGGGAACCATTAATACCCAACTTTTGGCCAGTAGATGTTGAGATACAATGGGCCAACTGATTGATGGTCTAACCATATTCGACATCCTTGCACCCCACTACTAGCAGAGAAACAAAGCAGAATGCTTTTTTTAAGGCTAAGACAGTATTTAACAGTTATTTAAGCAACAAAGGAAAGAAAATTATTGATACAACAAGGCACACAACAGAAAATACGGTGTAGCTTTCTGCAGCTGCTGTGATGTGAGGGGAGACTAGATACAGTCATTATATAACTACTGAGCTGCATAATGGCTGTCACTATGGAAAACACTCCGAATTTTTGAGTTCAGATTTGCTCCAACTTAAACAGTGTTGTGCTTCACACTGACAGCATAAGAAAAATCTAAAATGTATTGGAGTGGGAAGTGCTTATAAATAATGCATTTGGTTGTGATGAACTCACACTTTGTAGATGGTATCTGTTTTTTTTTTTTTTTTTTACTGTAAATATTTTTAAAAAAACATTTAAATGTATTTATTTCTCTTTCCACTGCAAGTGTGTCTGTTCTGAAGTTCTCCCAATAATGACCTACTTCATCTACCCTTAAGTAACCCTCACATAATGAGATTGAGCCTGTTTCTTCTTAAACAAACTGGTTTCAGTAGTCCAAGTCTGAGCATGTCTCTCTGCCTAAGTCCTAGCGTGACTTTGAACTCATCTCTGTCTAATCCTGACCCTGATCTTGTCCCCGTGTCTGAGCCATTCTGAGCTTTTCTACATGTCTGTCCTGACTCCTCGTCTGTAGCCTGATACCCATTCTGGTCACCTATTGCCAGTGACCTGTCTGATGATTTCTGGATGTTTGCTTCGTCTGACAGCCTGCACACTGCCAACTGTGACTGTTTATTTGACCTCTGAAACTGTCTTTTTACCCTACCAGGCAGGCCTCGGTGTTTGTATTTGCATCACAATTCCTGTTGCGAATAACCTGAACTCTAACATTCAGAAGATCAATCCACAAACTGTACTAACTTTATAAACCCCAAACTCCCAAATCCTGTAGTCAGCGACACACACAGCACTCATTAAAACCAACCTGTCTGTGATGCTTTCAAAACAGAGACAAGGGAGGTAAAGGTTTGATGTTAGCGAGTCTGGCTCTTTCACTTCTGTTTTAATCTTAAAATCTGATGCAGTTTTTTCTCTTCATTTCAGTTCAGTAAACAGTGAAAATCTGAAACATCTTAATAAGTGGAGATGTGACGCTTGTCTCTGTTGTGGGGTTTGTTTGATGTATTTAAAGTATGAAGTGGGTCAGGCTACAATCTGATACAGTAAGGTCTGTTTCTCTGAGTCTGTTGACTGATGGATAGTTTCCGTGCTGGGTGTCATTTTTAACCCAGGCCTGAGCATAACCCCTCTGGAGCCATAAAGTCACTGCTACTGTTATTGTAATTTTAAGATAGTTATCATTTGCCTAATATCCTCCTGAGACCCAAACTTGTTTGGTATGCGGTTTTTTTAATTTCTCCCAGCGATTTGGGATCACCAGGACCTTACAAGCAGAAACAACAAAACACTGTCAATAATTATAAAGTCAAATGTCCTCAAACGAGTACTTCCTAATTAACAGTGTCTTAGCTTCTTAGTGTCACTAAAATTAGTCAAATTTGTTGCCACGTCAAATTGCAAATATAATTAATCATAAATAAACAACTGTCAACAGTAAATTGTGATCAGGTTTTGGACTTGTCCATTTTTGTGTCAGGATCAGCTGCAGACTGACTTGGCAGAGATGGCTGCCATCTTGTTTTTACATGGATAAGTGTATCATGGTCTTACTACCACTAGATAGCACAGAAAGTGTACACAATAGAGGACAATGGTAGAATGACATACATATAAGGTCAAGTAAACCCAAAGTGTGATGTGCTCATATGAGGACGCAGGGTCTCAGGGGGTTAAATCTGAGGCAGTGCTACAAGTCACTCATCTAGTTTGTAGATCAAATTATCATTTGCAAGCACACTTTAACCCATACAGTGTGAAAGGAGTCTCAATACATTTTCTAGGATAGCGAAGAAATTACACACCCTACTGTCTCTGTGATTGGCTAGTACTTGTTCCTTCATTGGTTGGATTGGTTAGTTTTTAGCGAGAGGAATGAGACTGGTTAGGGTTAGGGTGAAAATGTCTGGGTAAACCAATCAGAGGCAGAGTAAGGGAAGTAGGGCAGGTCTTTTCCTTGACATCCTGAGAAACTCAAATTTGCTTGCTAAATGGTACAGCTCAGACTCTTTCCATCAGTAAAGGCTTTTTTTGTGTTTTGCTTCCTCGTCTCTGAAACAATGGAAGAAAAAAAAAAAAATCATGTAAGTCAATGCAGAGATCCTAACAGTCCATAAGCACTTTGTTTCCCTGATCCCCATCATCACCGAATCCCATCCTCATCCACACATTGTACACATTCAGTGTAGGACACGCGACAGCCTGATGGATGGGCCTGCTTCAAACCGAGCAATGAAACAATTATTCCTGCACTCCATCTCTGTCAGGACTCCACTCAAAGAGTTCACTGTTCAAAAAGAAAAGGGCCTATAACTCAAACCAGTGATCATTTGAATAACAGTCGTGTGCGTGTATGTGTGTGCATTTTCATCTTTCGGGAGCTTTCAACTATTAAAAAAAGGAAGGAATATTTAGTTTAGAGGGTTGAGAAGTTCAGAAGCTATGAATAAATATGAAGAGAAGAAAAGCAGCTACTCAGGAACTCTGGTGACACAGGTTTAGAAAAACTTAAAGTGCCAATGTTTTGCAATATTTAAAAAAAATAAAAGTAATCTCCTCTACAGTGTTTACTGTTGTGATCCATGCTTGGGTCATGGCCATTAGATGCAACTTTTGAAAAACTATTTAAACTGCATAACGGACAAATTGAGTTTAATGGAGACCAGTTTTTTTGGTTTCTGAATTCATGCAGACCAAATGCATGTATGTCCTTATTAACAGCTACGGAAGATGGATGAAGCTTCTTAAAACTGATTGTGGTAGAAGAAGAACAAGGCCAAAGAAGGAGAGAGGAAGAATCTAGTGGAGTATGTGACCTCTTTGACCCCAAGATGTGCACCAACAAAAAAGTTGTTGTTGTTTTAACACAGGTGAGCTGAGGCTTTACTGAGTCAACTGTGTAACAGCACATCATATCTGCTGATGCCATTACTTTAGCAGAAAGTGGGTTTGCTGCCACTTCCTTTTTAAAGAGGATTGTTCCATAAAAAAAAATAAAAAAAAGCAGAGAACAGCATTTTGTCCAAACAATGTCACTGCAAGCTCATATACACTTCCACACCCCTGCATAATTAATCTGGAGGCAGTTGCCTGTTGCCGTGGAAGTGTTATGTGTTAATTATGAATTACTGTCAGGTAGTGTGGTCAACACAGCATCGTTACTACAGAATTAATGAAGCTACTTAAAAAAAAAAACGAAGGTAATTAGTGAGTTGGAGGGAAAGAAAGAGGGAGGCTGTGTGGGACAAAGAAATAAAAAGAATGACTGAGAAAGGAAGTGTGACCTTTCTTCGTGCCTTAAGTCAAAATGCAAAAAATTTGTGGATGGTGACCTAAATTAGCAAAAGACAGGTGATGTGACAGGTGATGCTAAAAGGTGCACGTTACATTCTGATAAATGTGCTGCTCTGTATTAGCTGCCTCATTACAGTTTATGAATAAATACTGTTCTCTCAGTATCAGTGTTACAGCAGCAGCTTGTTTGATGAGCATAAAGTGCTTAAACAAAGTGCCGCCACAAATGTTACTTTCTAGCATATTGCATCAAATTCTGAATAAACAGTACTTATATTATGATCAATATCAAGTGTCTGATATATATGCAGGACATTCTTGATTAAAAATAATACGCTTGATTCAAAATTCTCATTCATTTTCATTCATTCATTTTTCATAACTATTTATCCTGTTGGAGGTCGTGGGGGGGCTGGAGCCTATCCCAGCTGACACTGGGTGGGAGGCAGAGTACCGCCTGCCGCTGATTCTTAACCGCTGGCATAAATTCATAAGCTGCTTCCGAATTTCACAGTTGATAGAATAAATATTGGTTGCTTGCGGTCAGCAAACTTTTTTCTTTCTTTCTTTTTTAACTCACTCTGTTTTATCATTCTCTGGTCCATGGTCCATGAACGCAGCGCAGGCAGAACTCTTAATGTCGTTTTTTGTTTTTCTCATCAGTATTGCATGGAGTTTGACTCTCAGGGTTAATAACTGATCAGTATATCTAATGCGATCAGAGCTGATCAGATCGGATAGTAGCAATGGAAGAGAGGAGCAGCTGCTGCAGAGGTGAGTAAATGCAAACTTTTACACTCAGCACAGTGAAAAGTGAAAATTCACTTTCACTGCACCTGATATTCTGCTGTCCTGTCTTTGACCAGGGAACACTTTGTGCTCCAACAGTGTGGTTCAATGAATAACCAAATGGTATAAGTATTCCAACTCCAAAAATATGAAATCAATACATGGCAGCAGATGTTATCATGGCAGGCCACCACAAATAATTTAATCTGTATGAAATGTTCAAATGTGACGTATCTGTGGTTTGCAGAAAACTGCAATGCCAACATTTTCGTCTGGCAACCCAGCTGCAAATTTCCTGTGTAATCATGGAGCGAAGCAGTACCGAGCACAGTAAACTAATGAACAACCTCTCTCCATTTTATATTGTGAAGTTCTCTGCACCTGTAGCATGTATTAAAAATATTTAATATATCCTCAAGAATAATTTCGTATTGAGATGTGTCCAATCAGCAAGAGGATAACTCTTTTCAGCAACAAGCATCCTTGATTTACACCATACCTTTAAAGGGACACTGCAGTGATTTACTGAGGCATTTCCAAGTATAACATTGGGAGATAAATAAGAAGCTAATAACATGACCAATGGTCAAAATCAGAGCAGATATCCTAACATTCCCTGTGTGGGTCAAGCTCCAAAGACACTGGGTCCTACATTTCCCATAATCCAACTCATTGTCTCTTACATTATAAACTCTCAGGTTCCTTCACTTACTTCAAACCCTGCACCTCCAGTTTGCAACACTACTGAGTCTCTGTTGGATATTTATATATAAAGTATATATATATAAAGTCTAATGACTTCACAGTGACATCATCAGGATTACATGTTTAAGCTTTTCAAACAAGGGAAGCTTCTCCACAACAATATAAATACCTTTGTTCACAGGCTGGGCATCATGATGAGTAAACTGAATTTCATGTGTAAAATAGGTGGACTGCCGCTTTAAAGCTCAGATGAAAAGATGAATGATGATTTTCAGTTGTAACAGGATGAACTTTAGTATGTTTTACATACTTACAATATGTACTTACAGAGCAACAAAACAACCTGTAAATACATAAATAAATGAGGAAGCATGAGAAATAGTCAATTCCTCATTAGTATTAATAATGTGCAAATTAGTGTCAAAATATTGATAGAAAAGAAGGTCATGCAGGAAGCACTGAGGCATACACATCTTTAGGCAATGACCTCACACAGCTAAACTTATTCTCCAAACTCCTTAAATAATAGAATATCTACAGTCGTCTTTTTTTTTTTTGTAAATCTGCAACTTTCACCAAAGTTTCCAAAAACATAAACACTCACTGAAAAGATACAGCTTTAGTGTAATACACTTCTTCACTTTGCCTCAAGCAACATTTTCTCACTCTGATGGTTTAAGAAAAGGCTTTTCATCACAACAAAAATAATGATGTAATATCTGTGTCACAACAAGTCATCCAAAGTAAAAAAAAATAAAAATACAATAACAGATAAATAAAATAAAAACTATCTTGTTTATCAGTGCCTTTCAAAACTCTTACAAAAATGATTCCTGTGACTGTGTTTTGTACTGCCACCTCAGTTCTTAAAGGAATAGTCTAATGACATTTTGGGGAAATACACTTCTTTGCCTTCTTGCAGAAAGAATCTGGGGGTCAGGGGAATCAGGGGGATTATTAGCCTAGTAAAGGATGTTTTTGCTGCCAGCCAAGAAATGGGTACAACATGTGTCCCCAATAAAATGAAAAAAAAAAAAAACACGCTTTTTTTTTTTTAAATTGGTACAACTTGATTAGTGTCATTTGTCATAATTATGTCTAATTATGATGTCAAAATTAGTGAGAACAATGCACTGATGTCATATAAAAATGTAGTTAGTTTCAATCATGTAGTAACAGTAGGCAGTTGACTGGCCTCATGTTACCGTACATAAAATGATTCCAACAAATGCGGTGCAGTGAGGTACACAGATTTTAAATATGTGAAAAAGAAAAGTGTTATCAGATCGGTACTTGATGTCAGAAAGTTTAAAGACAAGAAAAGAAAGAAAGACAGTTTAATTGCGCATCCCTGAAGGCAGTACAGTGGTGCAGTGGTCAGCATTGTTGCCTCACAGAGTGGGGGTACAAGTGTCTGTTCTCCCCATGTGTGCGTGGGTTTTCTCCAGGTACTCCGGTTTCCTCCCACAGTCCAAAGACATGCAGGTTGTGTAACTCTAAATTGGCTGTAGGTGTGAATGTGGGCATAAATGGTTGTCTGTCTCTATGCGTCAGCCCTGTGATAGTCTGGCAACCAGTCCAAAGTGTACCCCGCCTCTTGCCCAGTGTTAGCTGGGATAGGCTCCAGCCCCCCTGTGACCCCTAACAGGATGAGCTCTTATGGAAAATGAATGAATAATTCCTAAAAAAGATAAAGTTGCTTATTAGTTTCTTAAATGAAAACTGTATAGAATATAGTTGTTGACACAATGTAATTCAATTTGAACAGATCACTTAATAATGAGTGGGAAAATAGCCTTTTATATTGTCTGAGAAAACTTATTTGGATAAAACTGACATCACAGATTAGATACTGTGTGGCATATAATGTGTTTTTTTTATTGCAAAAATTGAAGCAGGACAAAGGAATGAAGTGATATTTCCTACAGTGGCTACTCTGCATTTAGGTAGGACGGATGTAAATGCATGACACAGGTTCTCTGTAATGGTTCCAGCTGAAATGAAAAGTAAAACAGAGACAATCTGTGGGAAAAGTGATGAGACAAAGAATTATGAAACAGAGGGCTGTTAAAACGGAACTCTCTGTACCTCGTAGGAAAATGCTGCGTGCTCATTTCTGAGCTCTAATCCCGTTAGTGGCCGGAACCGACTTTCATTATGGGGACATTATCAGCCTCTCCACACATATGGCAAAAAAATATGTGCAGTAACACGATTTCTATTCATCAGCCCACTAACGCACACAGCCACCTCTCTCCACCTCAACCTTGTCACGTTTTTGTGGAGGCAGACTGTAAACCGAAACAGCAGTTTTTGTGATTTACTGTATCTTTGGGAGGCGTATAAAGAGAGTGTTTAAACAGACAAAGACAAAAACATATTCTGTGCTACTGCAGAAATGAAAGGAGGCTTGTGAGGTGCTTTGTTTGGAATTTGGCACTTTCTCCGTCAAGTTTTATGCTTGAACAGAGGTGTTAGTTTCAAGTGGACTTTTGGTTTTTGAATTGCCTTTGAGCCCCAAACAATGCACATCGATTAAATCATCAAATTAACTGTAATGTGTGTCATGAGGTCTTCACAGATCTCACAACTCTCCCTTCCTCTAATTAAGATTTTGTATGAGTCAGCCAGTTATGTTGAGCTGAACAGCCAACACGTTCTCATCCTAGGTCATCAAATATTGACACTCCCAGGTTGTCAAATACTGACGTTTTCTCACAACCATCGTTTGTCATACCAACACCAAAGGAACCCTTTTGCATCTCTATGAGATGTACTCTTTAACATTTGTATGTGACACACAGCTGCCTCCTGGGTGGTAGAAGTTGCTGTGGTTAGTTTTAGGCAACAACATTACTTGGTGAGGTTTTAAAAAAAAAAAAAAACATTATGTTTAGGGCAGCATGGTGGAGCAGTAGCTAGCATTGTTGCCTCACAGCAAAGGGGACTTTGGTTCGAACCCTGGTTTGGGGTTCAAACCCTAGCGTGAGGGAGCCCTTCTGTGCAGAGTTTGCATGTTCTCCTGTGTCAGCGTGGGTTTTCTCCGGATACTCCAGTTTCCTCCCACAGTCCAAAGACATGCAGGTTAATTGGTCACTCTAAATTGTCCGTAGGTGTGAATGTGAGCGTGAATGGCTGTCTGTCTCTATATGTTAATCCTGCAATGGTCTGGTGACCTGTCCAGAGTCCTGTCTCTCGCTCAATGTCAGCTAGGATAGGTTCCAGCACCCCTGTGACCCCTCACAGGATAAGCAATTACAGAAAATGAATGAATAAATCGGTCATGTTTTGGGTTAATATAAGTGCAAAACTTGTCATAAATATGTCATGTGAGTGATGTAAGTGTCACAGATGGACATAAGTTATGTTAAAACAGCAGTGATTTTTGGTTTCACACAGAACATGAAAAACGGGTGTTCTGTTTTGAAAAATCTTGTTTCCATATTAACTGAAAAGACAATCAACTTGACTTTAACATATTTGTCGATGTATAGCCTAGTCACAAACAGGAAAGTTGTTGTGTTGACTCTTTACTCCAGCATATTGAACTTAAAATAAATTGTAGCTTTAGATCAATGGTTCCCAACTGGTCCAACCACAGGATCCATATTTGTCCTTCGTCATTAGTTCAAGGTCCACACAATATAAAATAGTCAGCGTCATACTTGTGTTTGGCCATGTTATTGAGCTAGTTTGCTGTCTTTGTCAAGTATCTGTCTGTTATTCACTCATTCTCAGGAAACAGCACTTCAAAATAAATAAATTCAGTGTACTTCAAAATAAAGTGTGTTTTCTAACAAAGTTGACCTGTTTGTGAGTCACTTGTGGTCCATTCAGAATGGACCTGCAACTTACTTTTGATTGTGACTTTACATTCATATTAGGTAAAGGTATAGTAGTCACAGCTCTTTTATACACAGTAGGGGTGGCTGTGGCTCAGCGGGTACAGTAGGTCATCCTGTTCCACAGAGCAGCGCGGTGCATAGCAGCTCCGCCAACATCAGTACATCAATATGTATGTGAATGGGTGAATGAGAGGCAAATTGTAAAGTGCTCTGTCCGATAAAGTAGAAGTGTGCTATATAAACACAGTCCATTTACCATTTAGTGCCTCAATTTTTGGAAATGCAGCAGAACAGTGAACCTAAACAGAGTTAAAGCAACCCCATGGTGAAGATTCTTAGTCATCCAGGTCATGGTAATCTTAAGTGCTATGCATAAATGAATGAGAGATGAATCGTCTTCAAGAAACTCAAGCAGGTCCAGTTGGCTACGATATAGCACTTAAGACAACCAAGGACCGTTTTTATGGCCAAACAGAGGAATGGTCTGGACTTGATCACATGACCTCAAAGCAACTGACCAAGCGTCTCACTGCTGAAGACAAGACTAAAGGCGAAACATCCAAAGATCCAAAAAGAAGCAAGAAGTGAAGATGGCCATATTTTTTTTCTGAATAGGGTAATCATGACTAAAAACAGCAGGATATCACCACCAACAGTGGAACACAAGCGTGGAGCTATGTGAATCTTGTTCATTACAATGGAGAGCAGAGCTGATACTGAAATGATTAATTAACCAACAGAACTTCACCTTGGAACGTAACCTAAGCTCAGTCTTTAATTATAAAATGAACACCTCCCTTCCTGCTTTCTAAATGAAAGAAATTAACACGCAGTCTCATCCAACAAGCCACTGCTGTAGAAAACTCTCCAACTCTCTGTCCAAATGTTGTATAAAGTTGTTGGAATGGAAGACGGGGTTTCAAAGTTGAACATAATAGCTTGGCTGCTGTAATGTATTGCTGAGCCACCAAGTCATCAGTAACTTACGTACATCGGAGAGTAAAAATGGCTGCTAAGTGGTGCAATTTATTCAGTCTTGTCACATTCAATTCACCACTTTTCACATTTTGCTGTTCTTGTCATACTCTTAGTGTTGGTAATTGCCTCCACAATGAGAATGCAAATTTGGAAGTCAAACAGGCGAGAGACACCTGGCTCCTCACCTCAAATTCACAAAGAGGAATCTTTCAAATGAAGATACGATCTCAATCAATGTACACCCGCCTTGTCAGAGTTAAATGTCTGTTTACTCCAAAGGGAATTTGACTCTCCCTTGACAGCAGATATTCAGCCCATTATCCCTCTCCTGAGCTGAGACAAATTGTCGGAAACACTCAAAGAAAAAGAGGTTCCTCAGAACACACAACAGAATAAAGTTACAGGTTGACTTTGAAGGACATCTGACACTCTGAGTGCCAGGATTAAATTGAAGCGTAAAGGTGCCACAAGATTGAAAACCCACACACAACCACACACAACAAATGCCAACTTTTTGTTTATGAGAATCAAAGCTTGTGATATAAAGAACTCTTTTTTTCCCCCTCACTGTAGATTTATTGACAGTTTGCTGTCCAAACAATCAAAATGTGTTCTTTGGCTGAGCTGAAATGTAAGAAAAAAATTTTCTGCGGGAAACACTCAAAAATCACGAGCATAAACTAAAGAGAAGTAAACCTGATTTATTCATGAGCATTTCTTTTTGTAATTTGGGTAAACTGAACCTTTAAGCTCCTTTCACAAAAGCATGCCTCATATTTTCTGGGGTTATGACAAGAGTAACAACATGGCTGCAGGAGTGAGTAACAGTCACAACTGGTCCAGAGACTTTAGGTCTGATTACAGGTTGGCATTAACAGCTCTCAACAGCACTTTCACAAGTAGTGTTAATGGACGGATGTGATCCAAATAATGGAAAGTCGGCTATTAAGGTTGCGAGTCACTGGTGAGTAAAATCACATTTTTAATGCAGTCCTGTTGTATAATAGAAGACATCTCCTGCCGCCTTCATAACAGAAACATAATGATCTACAATAGACCTAATTATTGTTTCTCATGCACAAGGTAATGGGATTTGTTAAAGCAGCTACAAGGAGTTTTCAACTGGTTATGAAACGGTCTCAGTTTAATACTGATGCCTTGATGACTTGCATAAGTAAACAAGACCATCTGCGAGATGATTTTATTTCTATATAGTTATTCTTAATGCCTGTTTCCGAGTTTGATTGCCTACGAAATCAGACGAAAAGATTTATAGCACTGATCCTAAGCGTCTACATTTACATTTTTCCAGGCAACATTTTGCAGTGAGTAGTTTGTTAGCCAGTTTAAAGGAAGTGGAAAGAGATTTGTCTTTAGAGACTTTTATTTTTGACACTATAGTTTGTAGTAATGGCTCTTACTGTGGCAAGATCAGCAGAGAAGAAAATAACTTACCAAAGTACAAAAAGGTGAAAGAGACCATGACAGAGACTGAGCATCAGTCAAACTTTGTCATCATTCAACAGATTGCAGATTGCAACAGTTCCAAAGTTTGAAATGATTCAAACTGAGTCACTTTCCTCCTAGACAGATATGAAACATCTTTAGCTTCCTCAACAAAATCACTGGTACTGAGCAACCAAAGCTGTTAGTTGTCGGCTTACATGTAAGCTAGGTGTAGAGAAGGTGCTAAAACGAAGTTTGCTTTGTCTCACCATCATCATCTTGCAGTTATTAATCTCACATAGCTACATTTTGAAAAAAAAATAATACACCATTGCTATGCACCTTGCAAAAAGCTGTGTTCAAAATGGGAAAAAAATAGTTTTACAAAAAGTTGCATCTTTATTTCACTTGTTTCAAAGACAAATGCATGGGATTGCTTGTTCAAAATCTTTATGACACGAGGTAGTTGCAAGAGAAATGCAGTCTTCATTTCAGGAAACATTACCCTTTTTGTTCACCGAGGCTGCCAAAGTCAACATAAAGTGAAAGTTCCTTGTAGTTCCTGGTAGTTGTGCCAATCCAGTTGCCAGACAAAAATGTTGGCATTGTACATTTCTGCAACTCAAGATGCATCACATTTGTATGTTATTATGTAGCAGATGCACTCAAACGTTATGTTTCACGAACGCTATGGTTAACATGTAACATTTGGGCACAGATACCACATTGTTATGGTTAGGAAAAGATTATGTTTTGCCTTAAACTATCATGTTTGGGAGCACAATCCTGTGATGACCCCTCCCATTCTGCCTGTCTTACTCTGCTGTTTGTGTCTGAAGATACTGGGAGTTGGCTGGTAGTTGGAGCTGGGAGGGCCATCTTAAAGGATGATAATAGCCTTAGTGTTTCCCCTCAGGTTATTGGCGAGGAGCTGAATATTCAGGTAGACTGCTAATAGGCATCAGTGGTGAATGTAAACTATACTAATCTAATTCAATAGTATGTATACAAATATTAGAGAGACAGAATATACAAGTATGATCCAGTATGAAAGCTACTCTCTTTAAACTAGAGACCAATATATTTAGAGCGACAGATGTTGGAAACACAGTAAGAGGACACATTTTTATACATATTCAAACACTATATATAATTACTTAATACCAAAGATTATTATTTAACAGCATTAATCAACTGAGAGAGAATTTCACTGGTAAAGCCAAGCGCAACAGAGGATTTCAGAATGAGCAGGGCTGATAACAGTGGACTGATTATTAAATGGTTTTCCCTTCCCTGTCTGTTTAATGTAATTATTTTTTTTGTAATTTATCACTTTTAGTTGGTGCTTTTCTGCATTTTCCGGTCTGCAAACAATAAATCAAGCTGAACCATAAAGCCCAAGAAAGAAATATTATTATGTGCATGCCAGCTTCCACCTGGATATTATTATGAATGAGCTTCACCTTCAACCCACTTTGAAAAAGTCAGAATCTTTTGTTTTTTTTAAGGAGGAAAACGTCCACTGAGGGTCAAAGGTTTAATCTGGACTTTTAACCTCCTTACCAGCCAAACATACAGAAATGTACTCTCATACATGTGAGGTGTTTTGAAGAAAAGCGTTCACCCAGTGAAATATTTTAACTTTATATTTCCTGAACATGCATTCCCAAGAGGATTCTGCATTTCAACAGAGTGAACAAACTCCTGAATGACATTCAGAGATGATTCTAAAAGTAGATATCTTCAGTTTGTGGAAAAAAAAAAAGGTGACAGTTCCTCTAACGAA
>JAPZEB010000006.1:26556354-26567660 GCA_029783705.1 Chaetodon striatus
GTGTACCCATCTTCTGATGGCTACTTCCAGCAGGACAATGCACTGTGTCACAAAGCTCATATCATCTCAAACTGGTTCCTTGAACATGACAATAACTTCTCTGTACTCCAATGGCCTCCACAGTCCCCAGATCTCAATCCAATAGAGCACCTTTGGGATGTGGTGGGACGGGAGATTCACATCATGGATGTGCAGCCGACAAATGCGTGATGTAATCATGTCAATATAGACCGAAATCTCTGAGGAATGTTTCCAGCACCTTGTTGAATCTATGCCACAAAGAATAATTATAGGCAACTCTGACAGCTAGAGTAACTCTCATTCAGCATTTCCATAACCTGGTGGCAAAATGGCAACAAAGTCACCATCATGGGCAGTTCCTTCTAAATATTTAATATTAGCTCTAATGCAGTCAGTTTATCCCTCTAAAAAGGAGCTATCTGGTCTCACTTTTAAATGAACCAATTAGAATGGCTTAAGGGCCATTACAATAATTACCGTATAATGGAGTACTGCATGAAATCCTCCTAAGTCTCCCAATAACTTGAGGTTTTACCATTCTTTAAATTCCCCAACACTGCATGAATGCAATACAATATCAATATACAGGATGTTCTCATGCACTATTCATATATATTTCAACAAAAAGTAATGCACCACAATTTGTATTTAAGACATGTAATCAGGAGCCAGTAATTTGTGTATAACGCACGTGGTTGAGAAAGCTGCGATCACATTATGGAAGTTAAGAACACAGGAGATTGCTATTTGGAACCATATGAATCCAAGTGAAGTTTTTTAAGATATTTTGTCACCATGTTTTTCTTTCTAACCCTAACTTTACGTTAAGTTTGTAACTTTAACCTAAGTAAGTAATGTGACGACACAATTCATGGGACGCTCATTTGTCAGATATCATACTTACTGTTGTAGGACAATATGTTGAAATATACCAATGGTTGAATTATGGGAAATGTAGGAGGTAGCATTTTAAATACTCGGTCTCATGTATGTTTTCCTTTTGCAGTGTGCAGTTGTACCAGTTTGATCATTGACAGCTGGATGCCTGACTTTATTGTCCATGAAAAAAAGGGATGAAAATCTAAAAATATGTATAGTTTTTGTGATTCATTTATGATTTCTTTTAGGGCTGTGTGTTTGGTGGGCAGCTGCATTAGAATGGCAAACCCTACAAACTGTGTTGTGTCAATACCTTCTGTTTTACAGACTACAACAGTGTTCACTGTTACATTCACAGGAAGTTCCGAAGCTCCCGCTCAGGAGGAAGACAAAGTACACTGACAGTCACGATGATGTGATGAAAGGACAGTAAAAACAAGCAACAACAGTGAGTGGCAAACAACAATAACAAAAACAAAGACAGTGACGCTTCATCTATCCTGAAATGAGCTTTCTTCCAGGTTTCTCTCTCTGACTTTATAATGATTGAAGAGCGTGGATGCACCGAGGGAATAGGCAAGATTAAACAGTGCCAACAAAGACTGATCGCCTGCATAGAAATGTCAGCTCAAGTCAATTCCGAGAGAACTCACGGCAAAAAGTAACAAATTCAAAAGGCAGGTTTCTGATGAGAGAAAGGCTTTCACTCCCTGCTGACAATAAAAGAACCAACAAAGAACGTGAACAAGGGTGTATCTGTGAGGAGGAAAATGTCTTCAGGGGAGAAGACTGCCTTCACTCGATTTATACTGGTATCGCATCTGTGTTTTAATCTTTGGGAATGTTTTGGACACCATAACATGTTGCTGTTATTTTAACCCAAGAAAACTCACTTAGTTCTCATCTGGCTTCAAAATTTAAAAAAAACAACATACAACATACAGTGCTCACTCAAGGATTAGTTGCATCATAGAAAAGTGCAGCATTGAGCCCCAGAGAGAGAGAGAGTGCAAAAAAGAAAAATTAAACTTCAACAAAAGTTGCTTAACTGGGTTCTAATATACAATAAACCCTGAGCTCGGCTCCAAGAATATGCCAACACAGCCACTGTACAAGTCCCAGATGTTAATGAACCTGTTTACCTACAGCTGCACTTTTGCTCTTTTTTAATGAGTTTTAATTAATATTTTGCTCCGCTCAAGCCACGGCCTCCAGATGTCAGTCTTATGTTTGGACTGTCTCATTCTTTGGTCAAAAATAAAATATCAGCTCTTTTTAGCCATCAACTGTTGGGACAAACTGCTATTTTCTGCAGTGTTTAGCAAGCTACTCTCAAACTGCAGTATGTTACATATTACTAGTTAACTTTGTTTGAAAATCAATAGTTAATTTACTAATCTGTGAAAAGTAATAAGTTACTTATTTAACAATTTTGAATTATTTTTACCAAAATGATCAGAAGAATGACTAAGCATTATAAATAGATGAGGCTAATGTTGTATAGCAGGTAGTCAAAGCACAGAAGCTCCAGTTTATTACAGTAAATTTCAAATCCAGTGCTGCACAGGTCTGACACATTAATGCATCACCATACAGTGGTTACATCTTATTATTAAATTCTCGTGCTTATATTAACAATAGCATGATGATATAAAACAATAGCCTTGGATGGGCAGGCACACGATCTAAGTCTGAGATATGGATGGATATTTTTTGGCCCATCATATGTAACACAATAGACAAATGCTGAAGATTAGCATATGTAAGGTATGAGGATGTAAGTAATCACTATGATGAGTACAAATTAATACATCGGAGGCAGATGATCCACCTGCTGGTTCTCTGTGTGCTGGTTAGCTGCAACAGCACCCAAGAGAGAGTCATGCATAAGAACGGGACTTTGTACCGGCGTTGTTCTGTAGTGGTAGGGGATAGAAACACATCCAACATTTTAGTTCACATTCGATGGCATCACCCATATGTGCCGATAACTGAGATGAGGAAAAACAAACCAGAGGCCAGCTCCTTATCCCAGCTGCTTTCTAGCAACCTAGGACACATAAGCAAAATGGAACATGTTGTAGACGTTGAAGGTATATCAATGGAAACATAATGAACATGATAAGGCACGGTTCAACATGACACCGATGTGCTTATCGCCAGCACCCCTGTAGTCTGTGATGACACGACAAGAAACAATTCTGGTGGGGCACTGGCAGAAGTGGAGCAGTCTGGATCAGCAAGGATGAATGAAAAATTAAAACAATGAAAAGTTTAGGGTTGTAATTCATTAAGTGACATTGTAAATGTAATAATATTGCCCAATATCATGTTGGTAACGTGTTATATTACTTTTTTCTGCTAACATTTAATCAATTACTGCAACACATGACTTTTGTAAAACATTATCCAAACACTGATTATTTGCAACCTTGCCACTGTTTGTAACTAAAAAAAGGGAACTTAAAGTTACACTTCGAGGAGTTACAGTACTGATATGTTTTCTGTAATATATCAGAGTACATGCAGTAATATAGTAGCTTATAATAAATACATAGACTGAAATGTAAGTACAGCCTCAGATAAGCACAATTTAACTTAATTTTTCAGAAAGGGATTATGATGACCTCTCCCTCCCACTCTGCCTGTCAGTTGTCTAACTCTGCTGTTTGTGTCTGCAGATACTGGGAGTTGGTGAGGTGATGTTCCTACAAAGCATAAAGGGACTGCCTTTCAAGTCACTCAGTCAGTCACACTTTCTCAGCCGGGCCTGCATGCACCTCACCCTGTATCGTTTGTTTGGTTAGCTGCACCAAACAACACATATCACGCCATAATTTCACTCACTCATACACTGATACACTGACTGATTCCATCCTACTTACACACTCCAGTTAGTTATCATGTTTATTAGTCTGAGTTAAATAAATCATTTTTTGACTGATAAAGTCGTGTGGCCTTCCTTTTCATGACCAGCCTTAAGCCAGGCAGTAACAAGCATGTAGTACATATGAAAATACATTGGCTGACAAAGATAATCAAGAAAAAGTATTTTTACAGGTCCAGTGTGTAGGATTTAGGGGAATGTATTGGCAGAAATGGATTTTAATATTCATAACTATGTTGTCATTAGTTTATAATCATCTGAAACTAAGAATCTTTGTGTTTTCGTCATCTTGAAATGAGCTATTATTATCTACATTCTAAGCGTGTCTCTACCAGAGTCCAACATTTGTTTCTACAGTAGCCCACATGGGACAAACCAAACACTGGCTCTAGATAGGACAATTCACATTTTCACAGTTCTTCTAAATGAATGGAACATGGGAGAAGCTCCAGTTTGTTGCAATATGTAACCTCACCACTAGATGCCACTAAATCCCACACACTTGACCTTTAAGATAAACTTTAAAATGATATAAACAACATCTTACATTTTTACTAAATGTAAATACATAATCGTGTCAAGTTTAGACTAACTTTTATTGAGTTTATTACAGTGTGATTTGAGTTAGGTAAACACGGAAGTCTACCTCACTGAATGTTCTTGACTTCGGTGTATTAACTAAACTAAAATATGTATTTTGAATATGAAACATTATTCTAATTTTTCACTGGAGGAAGATTAGAGCTTGTTAAATGGAATTTGAAGTGACACGAGTCCAAAACGTCCTTATCACCTCTGTGTTTATGCAGAGCTTCGAATGGAACTACTTAACATTCAAAAGGCCAGCACCAGCAGATAACTCCCCCTTATCACTGGACGGGGATGTAACAGAGTTGAACTGTATTAAATTATTATGCCTTTTTTTTGCCCAGAGAAAATATTAGCATTTTAGATAAATTACTGAACCCCAGCTTTTATCTCACTTTTTAGAACTTATTATTTTACACACTGCCTCTCAGTTTGGGGACAGAAATAAGCAAGGATAATGGAAGGTGCTTTATATTTCATCCTGAGGGTTATATAACGAGTTTATGACATAGGGTTTTCCTTTTAGACGGCCATCAGGCGCTGAAGTGTTAGAGGTCTTTAATCAAAATTTACTGGAGTGTCCAATTATACGAGCAATTTTATTGATGCATTAGCAAAAAGATGAATGTCTTCATTCAGGCGCAGTTGAGGGATGTTGGAGTGACCCTGTCTAAAGAAGCCTGTATTTGAAGTAACAGAACAGATGCTAAGACCAGGAGGACTGCTTTTGATTGTGAGACAGAGTCTCGATCAGCCACATCAATGACTATCTGGCTAAAAGCGTAGTCAATCCAAGAAGCTTTAATGTGTTTTTACACATTGACTCACTCCATGTCTTCTTTCTGAGAGTAAATGTGATTGACGACCATTGATGTGAACATATAATGCCAATGAAAGGTTTTCGTCCTTTTTTCCCCTGTGATAAAACATCTTTTTATCACACGCGGCTCTCACAATGTGTTGCAGGTTATTGTTATCTTCACCTGTGGTTCATGCAGCTTTTGTCTTGTGAGCCTTTAAAATTAAGCTATGACTGAGTCCTAATGGATCATGCCAATGGGTCGTAAACACGTCAACCAAAAAAGTATTTTTTTTTGTTTGAAAACCTTAAAAACAAAGATATTTCAAGAAAAAAAGTAGAAATTTTGCTTTACTTTCCTGTCAAAGGTCTAGTCTGTAGGATTAAGTGCCATCTAGCTGTGAGGTTGCAGACTGCAACCGACTGCAATTTCTCCCATGTGCCATGTAGGAGAATTACGGTGGCAGATGCAAATTCGCAAAATGTGAATGACTATCTAGTGCCAGTATGTGAATTGTCTGCTCTGGGCTCCTGAAAATGGCAGTGGATGAGGACCTGCTCCCTATGTAGATATAAACAGCTCATTCTAAGGCAATGAAAACACAACAATTTTATTTTCTGGTGATTATACACTAAAGAAAACAAACTTATTATATTTCATTTCTGCCATTATATCCCCCTAAATCTTACACACTGGACCTTTAATCATCTCATTCAAACCTATCCTGGGACCTCTTGCTGAGCAGCAGGCTGGGAACTGCTATTCCAGACAGTAAATTGTGGTGATTATGCAGGCAGTGATCTTCAAAGACATTGTCAATGCATCTACACTATGAATGTAACAAAGGTATTCTACAGGACTGTAAGTATGAAAGTAAAAAAATCCTTCTTAAGTGGCCCTTTTTTCTTGACAAATGCTGACTCCATGTATGTGCCTCTCTATTTCTTTAAGATAAAAATGTAGTAGAAATACTGTAGATTGTTTTGTTCTAATTTTTCAATGCTTTTTTGTGGCATGACATTTTCCTATGACCTCAATGACAGCTCTGTTGTGAATAAAGGACGTTTTTAAAAAGTCCACAAAGGATCTAATGACAGTGGGTCAGACAGGCAGACTCTGACTTCCCGCCAAGTCTGTCCTCATCCCATCCAACTGGACATTCTGCTCTTACATGATCCCAGATGACAAGATATAATTAGATACACCCAACACTCAGCCGCTGGTATCAAACAGAGCCCCCCAAAAACCACACAAAGCCCTGAGCGCCTGCGGTAATGGCTTCGTAAACAGCCCGCTATTCTGGTAAGTAATGACCCATGAAGGGACCATTCTGTGAGCCAGTGGCTATATCTAGCCGATGGCTTTTGGCCTGCTCATGAAATGCGCTCTGACACTGACAGAGTGGGACAGGTGGCAGAGGCTGGAATGGATGCCGAGGCTGACGCCGCTCACTGCTTCTGCAGCCGAGAGGCATCTAGCGCTCTGCGACGAAGCGTCGGAGCCGCTGAGGGTTCGCCGGAGTATTTCCAGGTCACCTCCCAACGCCACTGACAAACCGAAGCTTCAGAGTTGGAAGTTAATTTGCCATTCACTTGTGCTGCAGGGAGTTTGATTATTAGCAGTGTAAGGGAAACGTACCAAAAGCTACATAATTGTGGAGTGGCTACATATGTTCCTGCAGATCGTGTGAGCCAGTCAATCCATCAAGACACAAGAATGCACTAAGCAGCCAGCTGCCACACACAGAGGCTGTACGGTTATGTCACAAATCTGTTGTACGTCATAAGTGAGGTCCAGAGAGAACTGTATGCAAATATTACAGTATAACAGCTGTGCATACAGTATGTGCTATGCTGTACATTAAAACTAGGCTTCAAAAAGACCTGAAACTGTCCCAGATAGATGAAACCTTTTTAATTTAATATTATGCTGGACATATTGACTCAGTTAATATGTACATACTTCATTAGACAACCAGTGGTAAATAATATATGTCAAATATTCCAGTGTTCCTTAATGATTTCAGTCTTAATTTCTGTGATGCTAATGAATGTTGGCACACCTTAAAACAAACCAATACACATCCTGACAAATACCAGCTCTTTCCTTTCTGACTCTAACCCCCACCTCCGCTGTCATCCTCCTCATTTCCTTGCAACAGTCTTGTTACTTGATATACAGGGAGCTTTCATTGCTATGGCGACAACTGAGGCTCTGTGAGCCGATGACCAGCCGCGGGTCATCTTATCAGCCCGTCTGTCTGTCTGTCGGGTCCGTTTTGTGTCATTGCTGGACTAAAATTAACTTTGTGATGTCGGGGTTGCAAACCCATAGTGTCACATCTTTGCAGCTGAGACAAAAAAATGACAGGAGACAGGACAGCTGCAGCTTTGTACAGATTCAAAGGGAGGAGAACGGGAATGGCAGTGAGGTACTTCGAACTAAAATGAAATGACTTTGCACCTGTTTAATGTGATATTTCTCAAAAGTTTGAATGACTTTTCTAATTCCTTTGAAAAGCTTTATGTGTGGGTTGGTTTGTAGGTTTTGTGCAAAGTGAAGGACAAATTTGGAAAAAGAAAAAAAAAAAAAAACACACTTTGAACTGAAGTGAATTGCATTATGGGCAGGCACAAATACAGATAAAGAACAGGGGCAATGACATTTGTGGATTAAATCTTTTTCTGACTAAATCCATATGTGCAAAATAAAAGATATGGTTTGCTCAATAAAGTACCCTTGTAAATTAGTTCTGCATTTCTATACTTTCTGGGGAATTCAAAGAGATGGTTTTTGAAAAGTGCTCCAAATTAATGCAGTCGAGGCTGAGATGTCCTTACTTTTAGCCCTACATATCTGATATTACCACAACTTTGATTACATCCTTTCATTTTCTTTGCCTGAGTCATTATTCCGCATTTGTGACATCCCTGGAATGCCCCTTTAAGAGACCCTCAAAGATCCAGTGTGGAGAAATTAGGGATACATATTGGTAAAAATGGTATAGAATATTATTGACTATGTTTACATTAGTTAATAATTACTCAAAAAGGCTTCAAATGAACCATTTTTACTTACATAAAGAGCAGTTCTTCCATAGCGGCTGTTGTGTGGTTGCTACAGTAGCTCAGAAAGGACAAACACTTGCTCTTTTTTTTTTTTTTTCTTTTTTTTGCATCGGCCATTGTAATTCTCCTACACAGCTGGCACATGGGAGATGTTTCAGTTCTGCAGCCTCTACACTTGATGCCACTAAATACTACACACTGGACCTTTTTATAGCCATCACTGCAGTTCTCTGATGACATGACAAATTTAATTAACAATGCTAACAAGATCACACATTTTTTTCACAACAAAAAAAAAATTTTTTTTAAAAAGACAGGAAGCAAAAGTTTTACCATTTTAAGTTATTATGTTTTTCTTTTTCTTTTTTCTGTACAAAGACATGAAACCTGAATGCAAACACTTACGCAAACTTAAAAATGACAAAATCATAAAAAGCTGTACAGCTGCATTGGATGACATACTCCTTCACTGCGATCAACAAGTGCATGTGCGATTTCTGAAACTGCGACTTCGATCTCTGAAAGTAGCTCTGCATTGGGCAGACATTATGCTTACTGCTGAGGAATACACTACACTTAAAGTGAAGGCATGTGTCAATCAATGGAACATTATGTCTCTTTGTGTGCTTTTCAATAGCTATTGAACAACAACAAAGCTCTTCAACATGCAGGCATTACAGCGGTATGTAGCTGTGGCTACACAGACAAGTCTTGTCAGCAGGATAAAACAGTTTTTGTACCTTTAGGAGAATTGTTAGTAAAAGACAGCAGAAGAAAACATTATTGTAAGGTGTATAGGGGAGAGAGGGGAAAAACCTAACGCAGGGTAAATTGTAACATGGAGTTTTTAAGTGGTTTCACAGGATCGATCCTTTCGCGCTTCCAGCCAGTTGACCACAATACTGCCAAACAGTGACATGGGAAGACTGGAAGTGTTCAGCAGAGTTCAATGACAAAGAGTGTTTTCAGCCAATCTAAATAAATTTCTTTGTCATACTTGTTTTTCGGTTACTGGGCTATCTATGTAAGTCATTGAGTCCAACCATATACCATCGTAATAACTGCAGTCTTACCTAAAACATAGCACTTTTTTGAATTATGTAACTAACTTCTAGCAAATGTTTGCTAGGCTTGATAAAAAGTTTCCACATAGCAGGGATAGGTTTAACGTGGTGTTACAACTAAGCTGTCTAATGCGCATTTTCTCTATTTTTGCACTTCAAACTTATGTTCAGTTTGAACTAATGTCCTGAATTAAATGAGATATACTTTGTATTTTAATATTTCAGGTATATTACTGACACAAAGTTCCAAAGTCCTGTTAATATACATACGTTCAATACTCATATTTTGACATGTGGATCTAGGTTACCTACTCCATGTATGTAAATCTCTCGGTCCAACCATCGAATATCGATGATAGACTCACAGATGGATGGATACCTACAGACACCTATCCTTCCCATGGTGTAGATGGAGAGACAGGTATCTACATACACCTATCCATCAATCTAACACAGATAGAAGGAAAAATATACTTATATTATATCCACATACCGTATATCCATCTATGTGTTGATCTTTCCATTCATGAAGCATTGATGGTTAGATCACAGATGTATGGATATCTATCACAGATAGATCCATTAACAGTACCTAATATGAAAAGAATTGTATTAATTAATTAAACTGAACAGACTTTTCCAGCTAGTGTTACAACTAACCCTCTGCCTGTTACAATTAATCCCACCCATGGGGTAGATTGTAACATTTCACTACTGCTGCTTCTTGGTGCAACTGTAGAAGAAACGAAAGTTCTAGAAAAACAACTGTTCATTTGTAGCAGAGATATGCATGCTGTCTGGAAAAAAAAAAACTTAAAACATTTAGCCACAACTAAAATGTTTTAGGTTGTGCCCAGCTCTCCCCATATGAAAGACTGAGGTGAATAGATGAGTATAAAATTCAATGTCTGGACTTATATCTCACAAATGAAATGCCACAACTTGAGCCGTGACCTACTGGAATGCCATTATAACCAGTATTTGTACATTTCCATCTGCTGGTCTCTGATAATACAGTCAACTATGTTTTTTTTTTTTTGTTTATTTGCTTTTAAACTCTCTACTGGAAATTATATATTTAGTTTTATCTATGTTACAAAAATACAGGAAGTCCTTTTCACCACCCTCCTCACCTGCTGGGTACATCACTTGAGACAGAGATGGTAATTTAACCCACCTACATGACATCATATTAGTGATACCAAAAATAGTTGTGAGCGGAGATTATTATTACTTTTTAGCTATATTTTCTAAAATCATTACTTATTCTGGTTTTTTGTTCATAGAGTTTAGGGTCATTGCCATGAACTCTGACTCCATCCTTCAACAAATGTGTAGTCTTCATCCATAAATAATAAAGCGCACTGTTCATGACAGTAATGCAAAACTTCAACCTCAGTAAGTTTAACTTGCTCCAGCATATCTTACACATAATAAATCCTTCTCTAAAGCCTTCTACAATCAGGAACACGCAGAATCTGAAACGCTGTTTCTGTTCCTGATGGAACTGTCAACAAGCATGTGATGTGATGTACACTGATCAGCCAAAACATTAAAACCACTGGCGGGTGAAGTGAAAAACATCAATCATTTCATTACAATGCAATGTTCTGCTGGGAAGCCTTTGGTCCTGGCATTCATGTGGATGCCCCTTTACGCACTCCACCCACCTAAACATTGTCATAGACAAGATGGCAGTAGCCCCCCACAAGGCAGTGTGCTATGCCACATTGCAAAAACTGCTCAGGACTAGCCCAAGGAACATGAAAAAGTGCTCAAGGTATCAGCCTAGCTCTGATCTGTTGAGGAGACTGGAGCTCTGGGGTGTCCTGTGTTGTCTGGCACTAAGGCGTTGTCAACGGATCCTTTGAGTCCTGTAGGTTGCTAGGTAAGGTACCGGCATGCTCAGTGGATGTTCAAACGGATTGGGATCTGGGATATTTGGAGGCCAGGTTGATGCCTTGAGCTCCTAGTTACGTCCCCCAGGCCATTCCTGAGC
>JAPZEB010000006.1:26567760-26585846 GCA_029783705.1 Chaetodon striatus
CAAAAAACCATTGTATCGTAAGAAAATGATCAATGTTATTCACTTCACCAGCCAATGGTTTTAATGTTTTGGCTGATCGGTGTATGTGATGAGGCTTCACACAGAACAGGAGGACCAGCCTCCCGGGTGACAGTCTTGTGTTTGTTTGACCTATCCACCAGCCTTGCCTTCTTTCTGCCCTCAAAAACCTTTCTCACTCCTTACACTATGTCATTGTCACAAATGGGTTTAAATTAAGAGTTAGCAGAGAGCCTTGTACGTCCTCTGCCATGCCGACGGCGACCTACCAAGTTGCCGTATTTGATGCACTGGGAATGAAAACGGACTGGAATATCCCAGTAAACCTTTTCATGTTATCTTTGACAACTGTGAAATTTCTGCCAGATATAAAACTTGTGTAATAAACTAAGAAATCTAGTATTGAATTCAAACAGACTTGAACAATCACTCTTGATTGATTCATCCAGCAGCAGTTTGTAGTTCAAG
This sequence comes from Chaetodon striatus, assembly GCA_029783705.1. Lineage (NCBI taxonomy): Eukaryota > Metazoa > Chordata > Actinopteri > Chaetodontiformes > Chaetodontidae > Chaetodon > Chaetodon striatus. The sequence goes on from JAPZEB010000006.1 coordinate 26,568,247, forward strand.
CTGATGTCACGTCGATCTATTTACTAGGGGTGGAAATCACCAAAACCTCCACGATATGATATTATAACAATATTTAAGTCATAATAACATATTATTGTGATTTTAAATGTGTTACAATATGCTGAGTATTGCGGTAAAATATACTGCAATATATTGAGATTTATTACATTCTTTCAATATTCTTGTCAACTTCTGTTTTATCTTATAAGATTAAGTTTTCAGTCTGTTCATTTCACTTCAGCCATTTTTTTTGCAGCAGCAAATTGTATATAGTGGACTTTAAAAAAGCAATTGATTTCAATATTCATATAGACTTCCTTAAGTTTAATTTGTATTTGTAATATTAATAATCTTTGTAAAAAAAACAAAAAAACAAAAAAAAAAATCAATACTTGGCACTGACGACACAAAATTGCCACACAATAAGACTGCGATACTACGGTGCATCGATTTTTTTTTACCCTACCCCTACTGTTAACTAGTTGCTGATCAATCTAATTTTACTGTCAATGTGACTGCGAGTCAGCCCACACCAAAGCTGAACAGCAACGTCTTCTATTAGGAGAGTCGAGGAGGAGGCCAAGGATGACGGCATCAGAGGTGGCATTTTACCTGCTAAAGACAAATGCTCATTTTAATGGCACTTCAGCAGATAGAGCGGGTTCACGCGGAGGATACAGTTCATCAGCGATGCAGAAGACTTTAGCAGATGACTCAGTGTGGGAAATAGATGGAGGGCAAAACAGGAGAGGAAAGAAAGCCGCCCGGCATTGTTTCCCCTTCTGCATTGAACAAGATGAACATGTCCGCCCCCCTGTGCGAATTCCATGTCAGCCACGGGATATGACAGGTCTTCTGATAGAGACACTGTGCTGCTGTGAGAATGCTTGACACTTTTTATGATTTACGTCTTGTCTCTCCTACAAAAAAAAAGAAAGGAAAAAGCTTTATGGTTTTGTTCATGCTCAAATCAAATTGTTACCATGAGCGACAGAAGACAGACACAAGTGATATAAGCACTGGCACTTTCAACCAGTACCTGCAGCTTAGATTTTTAATTAACTCACAACTTCTGTTGAAAAACAAACAAATTAAGACACATGTTTGTGTGACAGTCCTATGTAAAATCGATGCCATGCTTCTTCCAGAGAAGCAGATAATAGCTCAGCTAATTAATGTTTTGGCTCTAAGCTGTGTACTGAAAGTTGTGAAGTTCTAAATTCAATCACAGCACTGCTGCATCTTATTTGTTGTCATTGCAATGCTGTAGATCATCCTAGATTATTACAACAAGAGATATAGCCACTGAAAAGACAACAATTGCTGGTTTGTATAATCTAAAATGTTATTTTACTATTAAATCAAGTTGTGTTCTAGTGGTTAATTATCCTTGTTTTTTTTCTTCTATTTTTTAATTTCTTATTTTTTAAACATATAGTTACAAACCAACCGCTCCCACACTAACAAAAGCAGAAACTGAACCTGACTCTGGAGCACAGCACATTATTATGTATTCAAACTACATCATTTTGTAAAACAAGCATATTTATCATTCCCAACGGGCAAGAGCAAAATAAAGCTATTGGAAAACAACCCTCCCTTGAACCTTGGAGACTGAGCTGGGAGCAGCTATGCTCTGCAGTGTTGAATCTGAAATTCATTTCCCTATTGTGGTACAGATTTTTTTTTTTTTTTTCCAGAAACAATGATGAAAAAACACAAACACAAAATCACATAACCACCCCAGACGGCGGCTAAACCATGTTTTTGTTTGAAAATGAAATGTTGCTTCATCTCCCAGCAGGCACCGCTGAAGATTTACAAAAACAAATCCAACATAATTAGTAAATCCAGAAAAAAACTAACTTGTGCAGAGGCTCTGTTTGCCAGACAGAAAATGGCACTGAGGCCGTCCGTGGTCCGTTTAATTGCAAAGGATTAAGGCATTCGCTAAAAGTCAACACCAAAAATAGACCCATTTTGAATGACAGTCCTTAACTGAATAACATGGGTTCCATCCTTTGACTGTATGAATAATGAACACAGCAATCATGACGTCACTGACGGCCTTCACCATCTTGGTATCTTGGGGCTAGAAATGACTATATGTGAGCAAGAGCATGTAACTGTTGAGGAGCGAGGGGCGGTCACTCACAGCATTATTTTCCGTCTTAACAAAATGTATACAGATGTGTTAGAAAAAATAAAAATAAAAAAATCATCCCCCATACAGCCGACACAAAGGAAATTAGCTACAGAGCCCACACCATTTTTTGTACCAGGCTGTAAACATGTTTCTTTCTGCTGTGAATTTGGGCAATTTAACATGGGGGTCTATGGGGACTGACTCGCTCCTGGAGCCAGGCTCAAGTGGTTGTTCAAAGAATTGCAATTTTTGGCACTTTCTGGCTTCATATTTCAGACCCAAAGGCCGCTGCTTGGTCCTGTCTCCTGAATCAGCAGGTAACATTTCTGCTGAAGGGTCTGACTGCTTTGTAGTTGAGTTTGGCCTCTGACCTCTGAGCAGGGATCAGGAGAATGCTGCAACTTCGCTGAAACAGTCATTCAAAGAGTGAATGAAATTTGGTCCAACAGTCTTCCCTGCTGCTTGAAAAACTAAAATAGAAATTATAAGGTGTTTATAGCCTCTTTGCATATGATGCTATACATCTGTGTGCTGTCCAGATGGAGAGGCAGGCAACTGGAGGCAAAGACTACCAGCACGGCACAAATGTTTACGGCTGTTTCAATTGGTCAACTTGGATAAAAAGATGCCTCTGGGAATGGTTGACTTAGTGTGTGGAAAATAATGACATTATCTAAAGTTAGCTAATGTTAGCTAGTAATGTTAGCAAGCAACATTAGCCTGACAGCGATGCATCCATGTACAGAGTTCAAATATAAAAACAGTTATACAAAGGTACATTTCCTAACCCAAAAGCAAGACAGTAGTGATTTTAGTCATGGACTCAGTCACACACAAAATAGTTAAAAGTATAAGTAAAAAACACTTTTCTTTGTGATTTTAAACTTTCTGATGTTACCAGCTGCCTGCAGGTTCATCCATCCATTTTATGTAGTCGCGTTCCTCTATTTCCAGTTCACATGGTATATGGATTTACCAATTCCTGCCCCCCTTCTGATTTTTGCATGTCAAAATATGGGTGTGATTGCAAACAAGCTTTTCCCGATCAATTGTTTGTTTGACACAAATCATAAAAACTATGAACTTTTGTCATGTTTTCCAAATTGAGACAGCTTTATTTTTGCTAAACAGCAGCCACTTTATCCTTTATCAGTAATTATTTTGTTGTTTGGGCAACCGGAATGAGAGCCAGTGCAGCAGGACAAGAACACGGGTGTGTTGAGAGGTGGACACAGCACAAGTTGGCCTCAGTGGCCATTTGACCACAAGCAGACATTAACCTCTGCTGAGGTTTGGTGTGTTTGCATATTTTACTTTTGTTACAAAACTGTGACATGCAAGCAGTGTAGCAATCGCACATGTAAAGATCCAGAGGGCCAGAAAGTCAGCACATGTCAGGAATATGAAATGCAAAGCAATAAATTAACATTAGCTAACATCAGCCACCATGAGCTTGTGGTCATATTAAACCAAGTAGGGCTGCAGCAGGAATACACAGTGAGTGTGCTGAAGTGTGGTTTATTGCTAATGAATTTAACATTTAGCTTTTTAAAAAATGGAATTTGAAAACAGGAATAAAAGCATTATTAAGACCAACCAGTTAGACACATGGTCATGCAAAACAGACTCTATAGGCCATCCCAAGGACCAGGCAGGCTAACATTCTGATCATGTTCTTAGATGACAGTTTGACAATCATCTTCTGACCTGTGGCGCTTCAACATTGCTGTCACACATCCTTCCTGCCACCGTCTAATTAAGCACAACACCCTTGATATAAAAACACTGCAGATTGGCCGCTTGGGAAGACGGACGGGCTGACAAGACAGTTGGGTATTTAGACTGAGTGTTTTATGCCACAGCAGAGGAGAACTGGTCCTTCAGTCCGTCAGGGAGGCTGGGAGGATGTGTCAGCACCCGCTAATGTCAGATTGCTTGTCGACTCTGCGGGGGTGGCGGGTTTCTGCCAAGTGGAAGCTCGACCTCGTCTAAAGGGGATCTTGTGGGGTCATTAGCTGAAATAATTGATTATTTATAGTCAGATCAGAGATGCCCTTGATGGCCAGCGCTGGGGTGGACAAATGCTCAGCTGGCCTGTGGCAGTGTATAAATCAAACTGTGTTTTCTTTATTTTTTTAAATCAGGGACGGAGTGCCGAGTTGAATTGAGAAGTAGGAGGTGATGTTAATGATACCAGCAGATGTGGGTTTAGCAGAGAGGAAGGCTGAATTTGCTGCTGCTCATCAAATATAAAAAGTAGGCTTTAACCACAGAAATGGGTAAATAATTGAGTCATTTAACAAAATACATCGTTTTGTGATGGATTCCCCCTCTACCACTTGACCCTCACAAGTAATATAACACTCAATAAAAGCAAAGAGACTTCAGGAATTCAGTATAAAGGTTCTTAAAACCAGACTAGATTGCTTGTCTTTTAATTCAGTTCATTTAAGGAGTTAATATGCTTCCAACTTTCTGCCAACATTTAAGAGAAGGCTCTTTTCCGTTTCAACATGACACCACACCTGTGCACAAAGCAACCTCCATACAGCCAGTCAACACAGTCACATATAGCTGTAATAAACTGGTGTCCACATACTCTAAGCCATCCAGGATGACCTCTTTCTATCACTCTCTCTATTTTCTGTCATATTCCACTATCTAAAAAGAGGCAATGTTCCATTGAAATAATGTTAAAAACCAGCATCTATGGCCCTCCAGCAGTTGTCTGCATGTGCGATGCCTCCTGGTTTCACCCAGCTCATCATCATCTTACTGACGACCAGAGAAAAACCAGATCTAGTCAAAGTGGACGGGAGGCACCATGCTATCTCAGGCCTCAGCATGATTCTAAACGACACCATTAAACGAGGTCGTAATACTCATTTTATCTGGACCCGCACAAACGGCGAAATGATGACCTCCCGGAGCGTTGGCGAGGCCGGATGCTTGGACTCAGCGAAGAGAGCCAGCGGGGGAGCTGAAAATTAATGCAGATAGCCAGAGGGCGGCGTTATTAGGGGGCAGAGACAGTCTGTTCCAGCCTATCGTAGGTGAGGACCCCCCAACAGCAGGATGTGGGTTATGTCGGGTCGCGTTCAGACAAGATGAATAAACATCATCTGGTTTCCACTCTGGGGCCAAGTTGGAGCTGATCAGGCCAGAGCAAAATTCAAAGTCAAATAATGTCAGTAAGACAGAGTCAAGAGTGCTCAGTGGGCCATTGTACAATCCTGCTGACCATTCACTGCTGGTGCTAAGTTTTTTATTTCTATCCATCTATCCATGGCTGTAACTAATGAGTATTTCCATTGATAAGTCTTTGAATATTAAAAATGGGAAATTCTCACATTTGAGAGGCTGGATAGAGCAAATACTTCGTACTGGCACCTAAAAATTATTTGAACTTAATCTGTTAAGGGTGATCCTGGAACAACCTGCACAGGTCACCTTTCCTCCATAGCACTTACTCTAGCGCTAACTTATAAAGCAAAGCACATCTGTGTGATGACACTTTCTAGTCATTGCACTTTCCTTATTTCTACTTAAACTTAACTGTCCATCTTTAAGTTGGCAAATAACACAAAACACATCTTATTTTAAGCTTAATGGATCTTGGGTAGTTTCACTGAGAGCCCAGCTCTCTTTTGCAGGAACACCCTGACCACATTCACACCTGGAATTTGCACAGTGCGGGTCACAAGTCTGACCCGCTGCCTACTGAGCAGCACCACTGGCTCAGCTTGTTTTAAGGGCCTTGCTCAAGGGTATCACAGTGGTGGAAATTAGTGAAGGGTAAGCATGGCTTTTCCACCTTCCAAACCCTAGATTTATCCTGCTGGTCAAGGGATTGAACCAACCTCCTGCTCACGAGCTTCTCTAACCTTTTCACCAACAATGTCAGGCCACCAATGTAATGTTAATATTACCACTAAAGTCTTGAATGTCATAGAGGACTTTAGAATTTCAGGCACTTGTTCTTTGAAGTGGACACACACCCTTAGTGCATCTTGATTTGAAGAGACAGCAGCTAGCGAGTTACTGCAGATAATTAAACTGTGACCTTTATCAGCAGACCTTCTGTTGGTCTCACTGATGCAAGAATGCTACATAAAGGGAGAACGATAGGACACACATAACTTCCTACACAAGTGTGCAGGTTCACGCAAAAACATGCATACATTTTCTCATAACCACAGGGGTTTGCACCCATGCACACACACACACACACGCACACAAACACACATGTACGCACTGCAGCCCTCCTCTAGTCCTCTTGCTATTGTCTCCTGACAGCATTTGTTCTTTTTTTCTACCATTGTCTAACCTGTCAAGCCCTGCCAAAATATGTTTTCTGTCTCCCTGTGGCTCTGTGCACACAGACGCTGCCTTCCAATTATCTAAAGAGAGAGGCAGACAGAAAACTGGGTTGATAAATCTGAGGAACTTTTGACAGTGAAATGTTTCACAAGGTGATTCCGTTCCTTTTTTCCTCCTCTCCTTCCTTACCTTTCTTTCTCATGTATCATTTTCCTGATCCTTCCTTACGTGTCACATAACTCAACCCTTAGTTGCCTGACTGCTCTTTTTCTCTGTGTGTCTCTCAGACAGAGGCACATAGCTCTCAAGGCTACAAAAGGTGAGTCTGACTGTGTCAAAAAGACGACTGGGTTCTAATTACCGAGGTTGCAACATCACTACTGTGTGTGTTCGTGCGTGCACGTACATAACTCTCTATGGATGTGAATGTGGGGGGTTTGAAGCATGCATGCTAAAGGTGTGTGTGTGTGTGTGTGTGTGTGTGTGTGTGTGAGTGTGTGTTCACATATCTCAAGTCTAGCCATCTGCCATTCCTCAGCATTGTGCGGGGGAACAATGCCCTGGTGAAGTGAACACAATAATTAAGCTGGAGCCGTCTTTACCTGTTAATTGAATAAATAAATAAATAAATAAATATAAAATGTGTTGGCAAAAAATTGTCCTAAAAATAGTCATTATTTAGACAAATGAATGCTACAAATGTGAATCTACTGAAAAAGAAATATACAAAATTATACAAAAACAAAAAAAAAGTTTAAAGACTATAAAAATGAAGTAAAAGCAAAAAAAATATAGATAAAATAACAATAAAGTCATCTATTAATTTAAAGAATAAAAATCAAAATGCTACAAAATTAAAACAATATAATTATTGCAGATCTACATTGCTGATGTTTTATTATATATATTATACATACATATCCTATATGATGAACATATTGCAGTAATGCATGGTGAATACTTCTCACAGCTATAAACACAGACAGTTCAGACTGCAGCTGTGCAGTGATTATTAATATTGATAGGATGTGTTGTATAATCACTAAAGCTCAAATGTCTCCTCAGAGGTTAAGCTAATAGCGGAGAGCATTTACAGGGTTTCAAATGATACCATGAGGGCCATGCTATCGTTTTCAAAACAATTGGGACAGGCGCCAAAGCACCAGCAGCGAAGGTGCACTTTTCTCGCTGGCTAATGACCATAAAGTGAATATACATCTCCTCACCGTCGCGACCACTAAATCTGCAGAAAAAAAAGCCTCTTTCTCCATCATGGCGGTAACCCACGGCGGAGATGATATAATGTGATCGTAAAAATGTGGTCTGAAGAGAGGTGGAAACTCTCCGCTTTTTTCCCATCAGTGATAATTTGTTTTCCCCAGGAGGTCTCCTGGCCCGGGTTTTACCCGCCGCCTCGCCTGCTTGGCTCCCAGCATGCAGTGGGGTGCGATGAGCGCAGCGCTCTGGTTCATATCCGTCATTGTAATGGCTTCTGTCCTCACTGGGAGGCCTGTGGCCACTGATGAATAGGAAAGCAGTAATTTATTTACATTGCTTCCATTATCATACATTTTTAGTCCTGTCTAGTCTACACTGAATACAGATTTTATTTATTTCTTTTAAATCCTGCTGCCTATAGGCTCCAGCTTTATACGTTTTCAGCCTGTAGGTAAAACTGAGAGCCCAGCCTGTGCTGCTAGGTCATTACTTTATCCAGGAAAAGCTTTTGCTGTTGCTATCATCTTGATGTTTAGTCCTGACCTGCTTTAAACAGAACACATAATCGTGCACTTGAACGTGCCTGGGTGATGACACCTGCTCATTGTGTTAGGACTATTTTAAACCACACAACAAATTTTGAAGATTTTGAACCTCAAAACAAATACCTAAAGATTATGTTATATGATATGGTCTGAGAAAGGAGGGGATGCAAGTCTCTGCAGGTAATAAAATATCTGTACATCTATCAAACAATGCATTCACATTGTCACTTTCATTTTGGAGATGAATCATATCAGCCAGTTTTAGGTTAATTTTGACTTAAGAATTCAGTTAAATTGTCTGAAATGCTTAAAAACAACAAAAATACACATCAAAGACTTCGCCCTCAGAAATATTGAGAGATTAATCAAGGGAGATACACAAGAGATACACAACAGCTTAAGCAGGCTAAGTTCAGGAAATCATCATGGTAATGGCTTGACTGACACAAGTGCATCATCCAGTGTTTACAGCATTTTTTTTTTTCTTTTAATATGGTACACAACCACAGCGACAAGACCTTACCTTTGATAACATGTACTTTAGCTAGTAAGATTATACTGACTTGGCTACAACTGCCAAACATCTCTCTGACGCATTAGCTTTGAGCAACCAATCGCAGACAGGGTGAACTGGAGTTGATTTTGCATTAAATCACCACAGTTATCTATGTTTTGATATGAATTAATATTGTTGGATTTACTTTAAAAATATACATTGAATTTAATTTTGATTTAATTCTCCACCAGGGTTGTCCTTTGTCTCCAATTCCACTTGTGGCATTCATGGACAGGATCTTAAGGCACAGTCAGGGGAAGGAAGGGGGTCCACTGAGTGACCTCAGAATTGCATCTCTGCTGTTTGCAGATGATGTGGTTCTGTTGGCTTCATCAGCTGAGTGTGAAGCGGTCAGGATTAGAGTCAAGTCTGAGGCCATGGTGGATTGCCCCCACCAGGCTGGGAGTGAGTTACTCTCCCAAGCAAAGGAGCTGAAGTTTCTCGGGGTCTTGTTTACGAGTGAGGGTAGAATGAGATGGATTGCTGGGTTGGTGCAGCGTCTGCAGTCATGTTGGCACCAAAAAGGGTTAGTTGAGGTGGTTCCAGCATCTGATTAGGATGCCTCCTGGGCGCCTTCCGTTCGAGATGCTCTGAGCATGTCCAACTGATGGAGGCCCCAGGGCAGAGCCAGGATGCGCTGGAGGGATTATATATCTCGTCTGGCCTGGGAACGCCTCGGGATCCCCCAGGAGGAGCTGGAAAGTGTTGCTGGGTAGAGAGACGTCTAGAATACTTTGCTTAGCCTGCTGCCCTCATAACCCATCTTTGGATAAGCAATAGAAAATGGATGGATGGATGGATGGATGGATGGATTTAATTTTAAAACTAGGGGACATATTAAGGGGCTGCTTAGGAGGTGCTCAGGTACTTTTCAGGGAAGCTAAAGTGCTCACTGCCACCACATGAAATTGCATAGACCAAATACTGTGTTTGAAGGGAAATGAGGACATTAAAATTAATGTTCATGCTTCCTAGTTAAACCTTGACTTTCAGTTTTTTCTTTTTGTATGCACTGTGCATACATGTAGGGTTGTCCTCTTTTGTTGTCTCTTTAAAATAATATGGGCTATTGAACTGGCCTTGTTTAAAACCTGTCTGATTTATCAAGATGGCATTGCTTGTGTACTCATGCTGTAAAAGTGTCTTGTGTGTGTCTTGGCTCACTAAAACTTTTTAGTAAACTTAAGTAAGTTTGTTTTGGGCAACCATACCACAACTTCTATCTGAAAGCTGCTCAGAAAAGAAATTTCCTTGAAATACATGTATTATTGTGGCCATTGAGCTCCCTGCTATCTCTACAAATAACCACACTAGATGATTCGGCACCTCCCAATATACTCCCAGTGCTGGTGCAGAAAGTAGTCTGTCCTACATGTCTGTAGACCTTCGGCTAAGACCAGAGTTTGCATCCTATTATAGACCTGCATTTACTATTCACGACAGAAGGGAACACATGACAGCCTCACCACCTTTGTCAGTAGATTTCAGATGTCAGCGAGCTCAGTCAAACACGACCCAGAATAAATTTTACAAACGGATGAATAATTTTCTGAAGGTCATGGCAGCTCTGTAGAGAGTGTGTAAACACATTAAAGTGGAAAGTAACTGCACCCTTAAGCTGCAAATGTACACATCTGCATGCCTACACACACACAAACACACACACACACACACACACACACGCATACATAAAGTCATGGCCTTGTTAAAGCCTCCCAAGTGGGACAGGGAGGTCACTCAATGAAAAAAAACTAAAAACTCAATACTCTTATAGACTTTAATGAATGGCAATTCGCCTTTGAGGGATTCAAAGTCAAAAGTTAAAGTAGGGTACAAAGCATTTAATAAAACACAACCTAAGTCAGAAGAAAACATGAACCTCACAGTGCGTTTTTTTGTCATTCAGGGGCAGTGGCATATTAGCAGGCAACACAAACAACAAAATTTGCCTGAGGAAGTTCTGGAAGTTAGAGACAAAAAGAGTTAGAGAAGACAGAGAAAACTGGAAATAGTTGGAGGAGGTTACAGAAAAGGAAAAAAATAAGTAAAGACATTTTTACTGCTTTCTTAGTATAGGGCCAATTAAGTACACAAAAAAGCTCTGAACATAGGTGACAGTTTGAACTATACCCCAGGGGTCAGGGGTAAAAGCTGATTTATATAGACTCCATGCAGAGCCAAAACCATAGCCTATTCAATTGGTCTACACCATTGTGAGCATTTATATTTTTGCAGTGATTTGTCTGTGTCGCTCTGTAGTTACACCTCTAAATCACTAGTTGGCAGTGAGGTTTCTGTGAAGTGCCGTAAAGTCTGATTCAAAACACACCTAAAACACACACAAAATATGGCTGAACTGTAACAGTGTACTAGACACATTTCCTCCACAAATACAACATGCTAACTCTATTATAATAAACCAATGACACTTTAAATTGCATTAATTAGCCTCCCGGGTAGCAGAGTTTTCCTCTACACATAAAAAGCCAGAAACAACAGCAACATTTAACAAAGGTAACATTACAAAATTCGGCTCCATTATATCTGACAAGGTTCACTGACAAAACAATTATCTTATACTGGGCACATTTTCCCCATGTATGCAACATGCTAACATTATTAGCATAAGCCTATGACATTTTACATTGCATAAATTAGCCTAGTGGCAAGCAAACTTTTTTTCCACTGATATGAAGTCAGGATGAATCACACAAAGGACTTCAAATGCTATTTGTAGGGGGCCTTATTGTCTTCATAAGTCATTGTTTCTTGTTAGTGGAAATTAGTCTTTTATTTACTTTTATTTCACACAGGGAAACAATTTTCAGCTCCGAAAAAAGAGCAGGTCTGTGTCGCTGGGACATGTAGTTCCATTTTTGGGGAGGTGCACTTAAGGCTATGGTGTATGCTACAGCATAGGGTACGCATCTATGCAGAGCAACAGAGAAAAATAAATCCCACCTAAGATTTAGTCAAGTTTGGTCACTGATTAAAGAGTTTGTTGTCACTATTTTTGGAGCCATCCATAAACCTTTACCACACTCACCACAGCCACTGTTCAAAGTTTTACCACACTTTCACGAAATGTTATTGCAATTCCATGCAATATTTTTCCTTTGAAGAGACTGAACTTAACTGTATGATTTACTACCATTTTTCTTTTAACAGGCTCCAAACCTCAGTGATATCACTGCCATTTCAGGGTGTATACCGTTTGGATGTTAGCGACATCAAGCACATCACAAATATAGACATCAAGCCCATCATAGCTGCCAAGAAAAAACTTAAACTTGAAACGGATGTAAGATGAGCTAAGCATGCTGCAGACAACACATACTCAACAGGAGTGAATGTCAGCTTTGTTGTTTCTTGCAGACTGGCGGCGTCTTCAGTGCCTGTGGAGGCTTCACTGATGCTGGTTACCTCAGCTTCAGGCGACAGGCTTTGAAGGAAGACAGCTCATCAAGGTAAGCGGCATGATGAGTGACAGGTCGAGAACTTTACAAAATGAAGCTGCAGAGGGCAGTACTTGTTTGTGTCTCTAGGCGAGAATATGCATATTGTAACCTTAGATGTATCGTAGATGATTTAGCGCGTTCAGGCTTTTGAAGTAACAGCCAATAACGTGGACAGGAAGACAGAGAGACGACAAAGAGAGATGAAGAGAAATTCAATGGACTATTGGCCGGGGAGCAAGAGGAGGAAATATGGCGGTCAGAGAAAGAAGAGAGAGTGAAAGGAAAGACAGAGAGGGAGACGAGGGAAAGTGAAAGCTGGACAAAGGAGGACTATCTCCTCTCACATGTGACAACATAATTGGAGAAGGAAAGGCTCTTTTACACCTTGTGGGAGAAAAAGAGACCTACAGAAAAGTCTTGTTTCTCTAGTTTTTCACACAACACGCAATACTCGTAAAAATATGTTAATATAAGAGTTGTTATTTTGGTCTGTGCTGCGTCAATCTCATACACACTTTTCTAACCGTTTTTGTGTTCTGTTCTGCCACTGGCACAGGCAGATGATGACCCCATTTTAAGCTTGCCTACAAAGCTCTAATTGGCTAGACTGTTTTTCAAACCAGGGAAGCAGTCATCAATGAGCACAACACCAGGCCTATTTAAACCACTGAAAAAAAATTCTGAGGTCTGGAATCAGGCTAGGCCAGGGCATGTCAATTAAAATCTTAAAAAAAGACACCTTTGTCCTGATGTGGAAATCTTTGCCTCTGTCTGGTGTGTTATTTTCACATATCAGCTTGTAATGTATTGTACTTCCATTTTTTTATTTATTTGTTTTTGTTACAGCTTGATTTTTTTCTGCACAAATTTTTTTTTCAACCTAATTATTTGAGTCCATTAATGGACCCTAAAGTCTGAGTTTCTTTAAACAAAAAAAACATGGCAAAATGGGAAGGGAAAAAGAAGTGAGGTAGAAATATTTCAGCCAGTTTCTGCCCTAGAGAAGAATAAAGTGACAGTGGAGTAAAAGTTTTTCAATTTGTCGGGAAAAAAAAGAGAATATTGTGCTTGACTCAAAGCATGTGCTGCAGCTTACTAACATCAGAAACAAATTAAAAACAGGAGAAATTGTGGGGTGGAGTGTATATGGAGAGCATTGGAGTAAGAGAAAATGAAAAAGGCAAAAGCCATCCGGAGCCCAGTAGGACATTAAATTAGCAAATTTGCACTCACTGTATTCTCTTACTGATTATGTACTGTTATTGTTTGTTAGCCAAGTTGTTTATTTGTTTTGATTTTTCATTAGCTCTTGGTCTTGTTAGTAATAAATTCAATACAAATAGAGGCAAGCTTGCCCAGGGCGCTGAATGTGCCTGGTCTGGCACTGCTACAGGGGCTGCTTTCATCACTACATATGTATATCTGTTAATGTATTAAATTTTTATGCTGTCTGCTATCTCATTTTCACGTTATAATGTACAGTTAGCCAGGTATCCATATAAATAACAAAAAATAAAACAGATACATGATCCACTTTGGCGAAGCACCGAAACAGGCTGTGGTTTTAACACACCTACAGCCTCATGCATCAGGCATGAAGCGCTGACAGATTAATTTTCGAATCAGCTCTACCCGTAGGACAAATGAAAGTCAGAAGCCATACAACTACTAACAAGTTTATTTTCCAACATCCTCCGAACAGAGTGCCGCCGTGATTGATGCTCTCGTCCTTTCTTCTATTACAGAACGCAGAGTTTTTGAAGGAACAAAACCACTCGAACACAGCAATGCCGGGCCAGAAGGATCCTCTGCATTACAATTCTGTCTGGTGAATCCCTTTCACATGGAGCACTTTTTATGAAGCAAGCCCTCTGATGTTGCCGTATGCATAAAAAGTCTCAGTTCTCTTCCGAAGGATTATAGCAGCCTGAGGAGTGACTCTGCCGTCCTTAACTGCGCCAAAAACTGCCTATGTGTGTGTGTGTGTGCGCACATCATCAGCAACAGTGGGAGTCCCTTGGAATACACTCATTCCAACAGGTCATAGTACATAAACAATAAAATTGGTTATGTTCCAAAAAAATAAAGTATATGTTCTCTGTAGTGGAGTCCCCATGGTTGAATGATTGTTAACTATAGGGATTGACGCATTGCACGTTAAGAGATTGTCTTTATGATTAAAAGTTACTGGGATGGGAGCCACACATGTTGGCATTGAAATGTGGAGTCTATTAACATGCAATTTGGCAACCAGTGATCACGGATATTGTCTCTAATTTTCATGGCATTTTAAAACACATCAGCTGTGCCCACCAGGTTAGAAACATGTGTCCAGGGAGAAATGTTTCCACCAAAGTCCCAATACAATTAAACATGTATATTTGGAAATTTGAACACTGCTAGAATTCTCTCGTTTTACTTACTTTATGGCTGCTTCCTTTTCTGCTTTTATTAACTGTTCACATGCCTAAGCACATCACAAGGCATTGAAGTCATACATGAGGATACCACCCCCACGTATACTTAAATTTGCACATACCCATTTACAACACTGTAAGAAGCTTTGAATGCAGGTGACAGAAAACACAGGATTCATTTTTATCCAATCACGCTTTCATATTTCGTATACACATTGCACTATGTGTACAGGAAAACAACACATGATCTTTTTCCGGGGTGGGGGGGGGTCAGGTCTGAGTATAAATACTCTGTCTTGTTCATATGCAGCACTGATGGAGTAAACTGACAGAAAGCTGCTCGAAGTGGCTGACAGAGTGCAGCGTCCCCTGTGTCATAATCCCTTTCTGTTTGAAAACACTGCACTTAAATAAAATCCTACACGGATATGTTGGTAAGAAAAAAAAAAATCCAATGCAGAGCCTTAAGCATGAAGATATCATTATATAACCATTTAATGTGGCGTCATCTTCCCATGCTTGATTTTTTTTTTTTTTTTCCATGATAATCCACATACCTGCTGGTGGTATGTAAATCTACAGTGAGAAAAAAAAATCATCAAAGAGCTGTAAAAGCAAATCCTCAACCAGAACAGGCAGCTGGGGGTTAAATCAGCCATGTTCAATGGATGCTCAAGTCAGCTTTACCAAGAAATGAGCACTTCAGTGCAATGTTTTTGTTCCTAATGTATTTGAATACACACCAGAGAAACATAGTTCTTATGTATATTTTAACAAAATATTATCTATGCTCTTTTATACTCAGTGTGACTGTATTATTGTCCTATTTGTGTTGTCTTTATTGCGCTTATGCTGTTTTTATGTTGGTCTCTTAGCCAGGACCCTATTAAAAAGTAATTTTTATCACAGTGAGATTTTTACCTTGTACAGTGCAAAATGACACTAGACAAACCTTTGTTAAAGCATCTCAGCTGCTTGACTCATTTTCAAGACTCAAAGTGAATTGCAATTTGCAGTTATGATTTGGAGAGGACAAATTTTTGTTGGCACATCATATTCCTGCATTTATTCAGATGTAGACAAGTGACCAGGCTTTAATCGAAAATATCAATAGCATGATAAGTGGAAAGTAAGAATCATAGACCTGCCAACACATTCTTACTCTGACCTTGTCACATATGAGTGTTTGGTCATGGACTTTCCACAGCCAAATCTGACATTCAAGGTACCCTAATAAGTTGCTTGTTGATTTTCTGGGACGCCATGTCAAGTTCTGCCTGTTACATGCATTGTCTTCTTTCTACCTACAGTCTCTTTTAAAATGAACACATAACATCTGTACAGCACCACAAATTGATATTTTTTTCTCCTTCAACAACTAACACATGTAGTTGGGTTTAGGAAAAAAAACAGGGTTTGGTTTTATAATTTTACGAGATGCGAGCACTGCTCACTTGGGTAAAGTCTATGTTTGTTGGACGCATCCACCACCCCTCACTCCCATCCTACGCAGACTTCTGGTGCCTTATCTTTCGCTGTTGTCCCACTGCGTTTCCCCCCTGACGCTACTAGCCACTGTTAAACTATAAGGGCAACTGGCCATGTATCATGCCGACGTTAAAGGACGGCGTTTTTCGTTGGTGTCTGATGCCAGAAGTCACTGCCCAAGTGCCGGATTTCAACAACTTCAGAGTGAGATTGGGTTGGTTTTGCAAAGGTGGGATTTTGAATCTTAATTTTACCATACCTTAAAAGTGATTTGTTTTGTTTTTTTTCAAAATTTGTTTCCACTTAAAAGGTCCAGTGTGAAGAATTTAGGATTAGGGGATAGATCAGAAGACACAAAATATAATAAGTATGTTTTCTTCAGTGCTGAAAATATGAAATGTTGTGTTTTTGTTGCCATTGAATGAGTTGCCATTCCTATCTACATATGGAGCAGGTCTTCCATTGAGTACACCATGTTGTTTCTACAGTAGATCAGAATGGACAGACCAAACTGGCTCTAGATAGGGCCAACTGCACTATTGCACGATGACCTTCCACATGTTTGGCACACGAGACAAGTTTTAGTTGGTTGCAATCTGCAACCTCACTGCTAAATGCAACTAAATCCTACAAAGTAGGCCTTTAAGCCTTAGAATTAGTATTGCAGATTATCAAAATGTCACACCAGTATTTATAAAGTAAAAGTAAAGAAAAATATTGGATCAAAATCAGTTCATTTCAAATGAATGGCCATAATCAGTTGCTTTGCTCAGAGACAAAGTAAATCCTAACAGAGCTATGGCACAAATTTCAGCCTTGGGGAACTAAGGATTTTTTTTGTGCCTTAAACTAATTACAAAGTATCTTAAATGTGCTGACCTCTGAGCAAATGGAGAACAAAAAGTGTAATTATTCAGAATGCTTTTGGCGAGGATCTGGAAGTGGTTGCAGTAGTTTTATTTAGCCAGTTTTTTTTGGACGTTGAAGGTTAGCTTGGGAATTACCAATTTGTACCTTTGTTAACCGCAAAACAACCAAAAAATAAATAAAAATCATTGAGCTCATTATTTACAAGGTGGACTGGCTTCCTCCATTTAAAACTACACAACAAAACATCTATCAGAATTACAAATGACAGAACTGTTGCATTTTGTAGTCTTAATACTTCGACTTCAACTTTCAACTTAATTTGTCCCCAAAGAGCAAGACAAAAGGGCAAGACAGACAACGACACACAACAGAGCCTACAAAGAGCACACTAGGGGGGTAAGGGATATAGGCACTGAATGTTGTAGGCTCAAGAGAATAAGGAGTGGCAGGTTGACATTACAACCCAATACAAAAAACAATATGTGCTAAAATTCAGATTAGTAACCAACCATGGTAAAAAACAATAAAAATAAATATCACCAGAGTAGGTATAGGATTTAACAATACAGTTCAACAACCATG
>JAPZEB010000006.1:26585946-26599346 GCA_029783705.1 Chaetodon striatus
ACCATGGTTAAAAAAAAAAAAAAAAAAACCTTAGACAATACATGAAATAAACAAGATCTGTACAGTAGGCAGAAACATGAAAACACTATAAACACCAATGTAACCATCATCGTAGTCACCGACACATCACATCAAGACCCAAAACAACCATCATCATCCTCATCATCAACAATAGTAACAGCAGGGTAGCAAGAAATACTTCACATTTATAACCCAAACGGACAGTGTGCCAGCCAGGATTGACAGTAGACTACATAGCACACATATACCAGTATTCAGAATGCATTATTAGTCCATTAGATCTTGTGTAGTGGCTGACAGTCCTGGCTCTCACTTTGATTGTACTGTTACTGAATTCCAGCCAATCAATCTGACATGCCCGGGGCATCATTTACTGCCTGCATTGTCTTCCAGATGGGGGATGTGGTGGGTGATGGCAGTGGATTACCTTATGCCATGCTTGTTAAAAGCTTTTATTCTCTATAATCATCTCTCCCTGGGACGCACAAAACTCCCTTAATTAGAATCCAAGACTTTATTTCCCTCCCTCAGTCTTTTAATTCCACATCGTAAAATTCAAAGCAAGAGCCTCGAGTCAAAATTAGATCCATTTTTTTGGCGAGAGAGTGCAACCAGAGCACCTGCGCAGGTCAAAAGAGGCAGCTTACAGGCGCTGGTGTTATGGCCGCAGGCGAGAGGCCATGAGAGGAGGAAATGAGTGCTGGAGTGTTTTAATAAGGGCTCTTTTTTGGAGCACTTTTGCTTTATTCAGTTCCCTGTAGTGAAGAGGTGGGAATGGATCGGCCCATCTGGAGAAGCGTTTGCCCTCTGGAGAAGGTGAGATGAGGCTCGCTAAGGATCCTTGTACATGTGACACTTTCAGCGATTATTTATAATGTTCAGCGCATTTAAAAAGACAATGAGTAAAGTGGTTGTGCATGTTGCGGTAAGATAACTGCTGCAATTTTGCTCTTAAAGCTTTTATCTGTGCTGTCATTATTTGTGCTTTTATCCAGATAGTACTGCGGAGAAGTACACCGAAAAATTGCTGATCGCTATCTTTATAAAACTGCTTTTTAAAATCTATCTTTATATTTATACATATACATATTTCTGTAGTGTAGTTAATGTAACACTGTTCCATGTCCCTGTAAGGAACACTAAGATTTTTGTTTAGCCAGACAACACATATGAACATTTACACAAACACACACACATACAGAAACATTTTTTGGCCTGCTGAAACACCACCCGAAGCTACATGGAAATCGTGTGTTGGCTAACTTAGTTTTAATGTGTAATATTCAAGGGTAAATTGCCTGTAGTGTGTGATAAATGCATTAAGAGGGATTTTCACAAGCTTTACTGTCAAAAAAAAAAAAAACAGACACATTTGGAACCCATTTTGGAAAGACATGACTTTTAGTCCTGCACCTCTTCCGTTTAGCGGGGAACAAAAGCAGCTCTTTAACCAATCCAAAGGATTTGTACTGTTTGGGGGGAGAAAAAAATTGAAGATTGTGGGCAATCTTCTGCTGCAGAGCTGAAAGGCTCGCTGACTCACAGGGATGAAGACACCCTGCTTGTTTTAGTGTTAGGACAAAGTGGATGTTCGCCCCAAAGTGCCTGATGGCATGTGACAGGAAGCTGCCACACTACCACAAATACAGTGCAGTTCATTGGACAAGTGCCTGACATAATGTATCACAACTAACTGGGACTCCTGTGTGGCTGCAGCAGCTTCTTCACCATAGGATTATCCTTTTTCTGAGGAGGCATGGAAGTAACTACTTCTACTTCCCTGCATCCATTCTCTGCACCTGCCTATTCATATTTAGCCAGGATAAAAACAAAACAACAAAGAGTCTGAAATTTCAGGATTTTCTAGCTGTGAGATGCGAGCCAGGAGCAGATGTTTTGGGGGTCTGAGACAAAAATAGACCTGATCCTCTTGCCTTCTCACCCATTTTCTGTTTAAGCCAAACCAATTTATGTATAAAAACACTGAGATATGCAAATGTTGTGCGACTCCGGTAATTGCCTCTTTCCTGAAAAGACTTGTGTTCATGTCTGTAAGTTCTATTGAATTTAACACTACAGTAGGGGGGCGGCTTCATGAAAACAAAAAAAATAGAAATTTCCCCATTCTGGTTTCATAATTTTTCTCAAAGGAGATCATAGATAGAAAATATATGTATGCTGTACTAGATGAAAAAAAACAGAAGGTGGAAATAGTGAGAATAAATATATTACCTTTAGGTTTTCAGCATCTTGCCTTATTGTTTCATTTTCTCTGCCCACATGTTTCATTTTATCCATTTCAGGGACACTGATATAGATGAAATAAGCAGTGTGAGGGCTATTTTGAATTGTTAGGGGACACCCTTTGTTGGATGCTCCAGGCAGTCTTCCTCATCCTATTACATGTACATTTATTTTGTGGCAATGGTGTGAATATCATATTTGTATATAGAATTTCAGCACCCAATGTAACATCAGTTGTTCTGCATGAGAGGCAGAATAAAGAGGATTGGTTACACAAAGCCCTCCTGTGGTGCTGGTATAAATTATGCTGGAGTAAACAAAACCACCATTTGAGGTGTTTGATAATGTACAAGCACCTTCCATTTTTGTATAGTTTCAAGGTAGTAGAAAACAGTGGGAGGGAATGCTAAAATGTAAGTACTGTGGCGCTTTAAGTGACAAAATCCCAGCAGGGATTAAACACATAAAAAGCTTTGCTATACCTTCCTGAAGTATTTCTGTGCCGTCTACTTTGGCAACAAATGCAGCATATCAAACAAAAAGGCATCCATTGTATAGACACTAGCATTTGTCAGACCTTATGGGCATCACTTTTGACTGAGCACTTTAAAGGATAACATGTAAATACTGTATATATTTGCCAATTCAGTCCACTCTACTAAAGCTAGTGGAGGGAGTGACCAATACACACTTTTTAGTCAACTTTGGATATCACTACTCATCAAAAAGGAGGCAGGTACACAGATAAACACAGTGGTTGACGTGGAGAAAGAATCAACTGAAAGTAAAGAGAAAAAAAGCCAAGAAATCGAGAAACAAGGTTGAGATGGGGAGAGAATAAGGTGGAAGAATGTTTTGGAAAACTAATAAGAGAAGTCCTGGATGGGAGAGACTCATTACGCAGGACCAGCTGTGGTCAGAAGACTGCTGACACCAAGGAGAGTCCTGCTGCACTCCCGTCATGGCTGACTTTATATATACTGCAAATCTCCCAGCGTGTCAAGAATGATGACAAACACTCAAGATAATTACCATCACATATCACAGCAACTGTACTTTTAAGAGGGTGGTCTCTACTCGAGTCCACATGTGGTTTATTGCAAAACAATAAAAGTAACTCTGGATTTGGAAATTTAAGTAAAGCTGGGCTCAGACTACAGGAGTTTGAAAATTCCAAGTGATTTTTAGATGGGGTTGCATCACACAAACAAGGAGAAACCTCACAGATGTTCTTCACTCTAATCTCAAATATGCACACACTACAAGAATGAAAAATAATGGTGCATCACAAACTACAGGATATTATTACAATTATCATGCTAGTGAGAGCCAAAATGAAACACCTCACGTGAGCTCATAAGGAAGAGGATGGAAGCAAAATGGAAACTGTCGTGGGGTGGCAACTTGCTGTAATTTTGACAATTCAAAAGCAGAAGGCTAAACAAGTCTGGATGGGGAGATAGTTAGGGAGACATGGTCAACACAGCTTGTCTATTCTTAAGCAAGAAGTGGAAGTGGGATTTTAACTTTCAGTTTCAACCTCAGTCAACAGATGTATGCTAGCCAGGGCTAGTCTCATGTGCTAGAATGTTTACCATTGCTTGGCAACACCATCAGCTGCTCCATGCTCATGTCACCATAACCGTAATCATCCATTATTTTAAATCACAAATATCAAGCATGTTAGAAATCTGGGTGGCCCCAACAGGTCTGCAAGCATTTTGGGAGGTTTAAGACTAGATCTTTAACACACTGCCAGATAGTAGTGGGAATCACCAGAGTATTCACCAAACGATATTATCACATTACCTAGGTCATGATACAATGTTACTGCAATTTTAAATATGTTGTGACATCTGCTTTATCTAATAAGATAAAGTTTTCAGTCTGTTAATCTCACCTCAACCATTTTTTGCAGCAACAAAATGTTTCTAGTGGTCTGAAAAAGCAATTCAATATATTATTCTAGTAGGCTAGCTAAAGTTTAATTTGCATTTGTAATATTCGTAATTTATATAGCCAAAAAAACTACACTTAGCACTGTGTGACGATATGATATTGGCACATAAAAATATCGCAATACTATGCTGTATTGATTTTTTGCCCTACCTCTATTACCAGATAACCTGGGCTGAACATCGGTACCTACCAAGATCCCAGGCTGGATTTCTCCTTTGACTGTCGACAGGGGTAAATTGGGGAAAATTAGCCCAAAATTCCAATAGTCTGAGCCCGACTTAAGAGTTCTATCAGATATTCTTAAACTACTTATTTTAGGATACCAATATGTTGTCAGAAAAGACCACATTTGGGATTAATGGTGATATTTTGGTGGAGCAGACCTGCTTAGTTTATGTTGGGAGAATCTGATAGAAGCAAGATTAGGATTAACACTGTTCCTGCTTGGCAGACACTTCCTTCTTCAAAACATGTAGCAGACCATTCTCTGCTTGGTTTGGCCAGCAAGCAACATCTATAATGTCAGGACATTATATTTGTGCTTACCCATAGCGGCCATGAACATGTATCCAGTAGGAATTGATGGCAGCTGTGGAGCACAGAACTGTTGTGGAATACAAAGTGGAACCGGAGGATATTGTGTGTAACAAAAGCTCCATTGGTTTGCTCGGAGGAAAGAAATGTCTAGAATATTTTCCCACATCTTAAGGTGAGGTTAAACTCAGGGCAGAAGGCTTAAGCTTTGGTGATACTTTTCGGTACAAGACTTCTAGATTCTACAAGATAGTGAGGAATTACCAATAACATATTGGGCTTAAGCTTTTGATGGGTGACAATGGTCACTCAAATATATCACCTGAAATATAAATCAAAAGACCTCTGGACTTTCTTTCCAAATTCATTCACTTGAAATGTATTATTTAGTTCAGCATTCTGGGGAATGATTCTGTAAATATCATTTTCATCTTGGCACACATCAGTACGGCTTATTTGCTCTCTTGGGTAGTTTCCCAAGTGCCTACAGTGCTAAAATGGGACATTAGCAAAAACATCAACTCTGAATATGATATAATCACCACTGAGCTCATTCTTTTTCAATTACCTCACACAGACTTTCCAAACCTTGATCCAAGCCAATCCTCTGTCACGATTAAGTCACACTCACTTTTCACCAGTTTTCCCATCAGACTGTTGGTGTTAAATTAATTGGATCTTTTCTCATACAGCATCTGTCTGCTGACAAAACCAACACCAACAATACATTCTATTCACTTCTTTCTGTGTAGTAATATATATATATATTTTTTTTTTTTTTCCAGTTGAGGAAGCTCGATCCCAGGAACTGACAGAGGACAAGAAAATATTCCTGACTTTGCTCACCATCAACAAAACAGACAACTTCAAATGCACTTTGAAATGGCATTCAAGCGACACCTCATTCATTTGTGCTGTCTGGCAGACAGACAGAGCTGTGTGAGTGAGAAATGACTGACTGGAACTGGAGAGATTGGTACAGCGAAACAGGGCGGGGCCTGGGGAGTGAGCGGGGGATTGTTACCTTTGCTACATTCTCAACGACAACACAACTATTTGCTGTGACAAACACTCCCCGTACGCACACTTGAAATATGCCCACAGAGGATTTGTGGATGTTTTCAATAATTACCCATTTTTCATTTCTGCTCGCCGCCTCCTCCTCCCTCCACCTCTGTATCTTTTAATTTACGCCAACCATCCTTGCAAAAATCGGGAGTTAAGAAAATGAAAAATCAGGCAGTCATTAGTCAAAGCAGCCATCCATTCAACAGGTAAATATGACTATCACTCAAACAGTCAATATCAGCTCATATACTGCTGGCCTCAGCATATTTAAGCTCTGGATCCCTGTGGCTAACTCTGCCCTCTGGTAAACAATAAACCAAGCACAGATATACGGGAGCTAACTGTGCACTCACACACATAACCATGCAAATAAACATATAGCCTATACACAGACATATTACCATAGAGCCATTGCAAAAGCACATTCATACTCCACTAGTCCAGTCAGCACGGTTTTATTATGTTGCTGTAATGCTTATTAGAAAAAAATAAACAATAAAAAAAGAGCTTCAGTTTTGACGGACATTTAATTCAGCTTCTGACCGATGCTGAAGACGGGCTTCTGCCAGGAACATCTGCATTAAAATGATACGCCAATGTTATTGTGCACTTATAGCTATACGCCAGGGGCACTTGTGCTGAGCCGGTTATAGTGTGGGATTCAGTGGCCGGCGTAAGGAGATGGAAATCAAATAATGAATAAATTTTACATCCTGACTCATTTAATTTTCTCAGTGGCTCAGGGAGAAGAAGTCTTGTCTGGAAGCCGGCAGTGATTTCCACTTTCATGTAAACGCCACCGAACATGAAAGTGCTAGAGCGCAGAACGCGCAAGCACTAATGCAAATTCATATTCACACATAAATAATGGTCTGTAAAGTAGCATATCTGCACACACTGGTGATTCAAATGAGTCCCTCCTCTGAATATGGCATTATTGCAGGGATCCAAGAGCACACAAACACGTAAACATACATGAAAGTGCTCATAGAAACTGCAAGAGATGTTTTCACACAACACGTCATTTAATCATGCAGAGAAAAGGACAAGTTTGGAGGTACCTGATAGCACGCTTATTTTGAAAGCATGATATGTACTTCTACTATGTAAATAAAAATTTTGAGATCAAGCGCAAGCACAGTATGTGTTTCCCTGCTTTATCATATTTAAAGCAAAGCAAACAAGAAGCTTAAGTTTTATACAATATATCCACTTTCTAATCCATCTTTAAAGCCAGCCACTTCTAGCAGAGACAACAGTTGTTTGAGATAAAACAAAGCTTCTACAGAAACACAAACTGCATCAAAAGAATATCTGAAGATGTTGCAGTCTTTGGTTTGACAGGGACAAAAACAAAATCACACCACATAATGAGTTATACCAAGTATTATTTTGAATTATTGTTAGGAAGTATTATTGTGGCATTTTATGCCACAGATGATATCAGAGAGATGCATATGATATGCAACAAATATTTCCAGCTGGGAAAAAAAACAGGGTTGTTGTGGTTCATGGCCCGTGCCTTACACCCCCAGCCCACTATGGCACCAGTCAGGCAACATCAAGGTAAGGACTTGACTGAACAGAGCACGTTTTGCACGTTGGAAATGCGAGGCTCTGCCTTTTCTTGCTCTGATCAGACAGAGCGCTTTTTGCAGCTATGTCTTTTTTTACAGTAATTGTTGCTACGCAACCTTCAACTCACCTGTCCTTAGCTTAACCACTATTCTGCTGTGAAGTAAACTCAGATTTGTATACTATAATCTGCCTAACAAATGGGCACTTGATAAAGTATGCTGGTCACAGGAAGACAGATATCTGCGTGGGTATATGAGACCCCCAGAAACAGGAGAAATCACAGGGAGTACCACCTGCTACACCAGGAGCTTTGCCTGGATGCTGGCCTGTTCAAGGCTTCTTTAAGGATGAGTCAGGCACAGATTGACAATCTGCTGTGAGTTGTCAGGTGCTAATTATGGTTGGTAAAGCCTTGGACTATAAAAAATATTGAACGATGTCACGGACTCCTGTTCTAAAGCCTTGAGTTTGGCATTTCAGCCATCTTGGTTTTTTGGAGCCAGAAGTGACCATATTTGGGCGAGACACTGGAGCTGGTGAGGAGCAAGGGGTCGATCTGACTGACACACCCTGGACACTATCAGCATACAGCCAGTCACTCAAAGTGTCCTTCCCCTTAATATGCATAACTTTAAGCCTTAATAAAATGTAAACAGGTAAGTTACAGAAAAATTCACCCCCCGTATAGCTGTCACGAAGGGGGAAATAAGCTATAGAGACCAAAAATATTTTTTGTACCAGGCTGTAAACATGTTTATTCTGCTATGAAGTTGGCCATTTTAACATGAGCGTCTATGAGGACTGACTGGCTGGCCTCAGGTGGCTGTTCAAAGCGCTGCAATTTTTGGCACAATAGAAAGTAGTTAACAAAGTATTCAGATCTGTCTTGCAGCTTGCCTAGGTTGAAAGTGAATTATTGTTAGCTTCAAACAAATCATGTACACTATTACTTGTTGTCATCACCACCACAAAAGGCCCACCTCTCATTTCACCTGATTGGACGATGGAGGTAAAAAAAAAAATTTCAGCTCTGAGCCTGTTTTGTCATCTCAATGTGATCAGGTGCTCCTGCAAAAATGCAAGGCGCATAGAGCTGAAAATACAAGGTGCTCAGCAGTGAAAAAGCGACAAGTAAAACACGTCACTCTCACTGAAAACAGTTACAAAATGCCACCCAAGGCTGCTAACACCGACTCTTTCTGATCAGGGCCTTAGTATACAGAACAAATAATAGATCAGTGAGGATGTGTTTTCTTGGCAGATATGAAATCTAATCTTATAGATACCACAATTCAAGAGAGAGTGGAGAGAGGAGATCTCAACTTGACTGAATGTTGACCCTGCCCTCATAAACATTACAACACCTGGCCCAGGTGTGACTCATTCTGCTGATGATGCTGCAACAGGAAACAAGGAGCAAAAAACAGCAGGAATGACGAGCAGGGCAGAAAGGCTAATCTAGTCTTGCATTACAGAACAACAAATGTAGAAACTTGACAGAGGTATTGACTGATGAAACACAAATTATGAGAACTTATTTACCCCAAATTATTGTGTTTAAATGTCAAAACCTAGCTGAGGATATCCTTGAGGGAGAAGCTGAAAGTGCAAACGGGGTGAGTCTGGGTTTTGTCCCACCAGAGCTCCAGAACATGACCGAAACTGACATTTGATGAGACCATTGGGCTTTTTGAAGCCAAATATAATTGGATTCTCCTTCTTTCTCTTCACTTTCGCCATCAGTCTCCTTCATTATCTGTCTCTCATTCTCTTGCTTTCTCCATTTCACTTTGACTCTGTCATCCTCTGTAATCTTCTCGGTTTTCTTTCATTTTCTGCAGTTTTGTCTTGTCCTCTCCTTTGTTTTCTCTCTTCCTTTATATCTCCGATGCTGTATTTCATTGTCGCTTTCAAGTTTCTGTCTCTTTTATTTGCTGCCTTTTGAACTCCTCTTTCACACTCTGCTCTTGTTCTCTCCCCTTCGTTCACTCTGTCTCTTTCTGAAACAATAACCATCCTTCACGAGCAGCTGGCGTTCACTCAGTCGACTACTCATGGTATGCTGATTACGCAATACTCTCTCCCCTATCTGAAAATGCGGCCTGCTTCGCCATAGCGCCGTAAAGCCGCCACAGCAGAATGTCAAGGAGTCAAACCTTGTGAAAATAAAAAATAACAAACTTTCAAGCCCTTTTGTTAGTGTTCAACAATTGTGTTCCCTGTGAGCTTGTCAATAAAATCCCTCAGTGAATGATGAGTTTAAACAGCCAGTCAGCAAAGTGGTCATTTTTCAGTGCCTTGTTTCAAGCTTCAATAATCATATATACATCATACAATCTATCAGCAGGGCCTCGCTGCCCTTAACCAAGGTGACTTATGTCTTGATTTACAACAATCAATACCTCATCAGAATTATTCACCCGCTTTGACAAACAAATCAATGCATGTTCTTTAGTCCCACACCAACGTCTGAGCTGTACCAGCTCGCTGTAATTCAATGCCAAAAAGGGGCTCATGTTACAAAGGACAGCTCCCTGGACTCACATTTAGTTCACAGCATTAAGTGATGGAGAAACAGCAGGAAACGCCAACGGGCATAACAGCACTGTAACAGTTTGTGCAATGGCGTATCCCACTGATGACTTGTTCTTTCAACAGAAGTTCTGCATTTGGTACATGGATTCACAAAAATCCTTATGCACAGTATTGTCTTATTTCTCATCTAATTTGTCATCATCTGTTGTCTTATTTGTGGTTTCTGTAAACTGTGCTGCTACTTTGTCCAGTAATATTGAAGAGACACCCTAATCTGTAGACACTATCCTGGTCTAACAAAGGTGAAAGAAAAAGTGAAACAAAGACAAAACCGATCCTCTTAGTAGCAGCAGTTCTTACTCTCCAAGTATTTTGTTTTTCATTATTTGGATTGATTTACTCCAACACTAAATGATTCTGGTTTAGAGCAGTAGTTGACCTCCTTAAATATTGCAATAATCTCTTTCAAAAAATATTTTCTTTCAGCATTTCCACATCATCGTGGTGTTTATGTTGACTAATATTAACAGGTAGAGTTATACAGGGTGAAAGTGAGTACAGCTTACTTTTTTTTTCTTTAACATGATCATACATCATTAAACTTAAAACAAAGAAACATATTTTGCTGCTGGGATCATGATGAAATGTTGATGAAGTCGGCTTTAACTCAGGAAAGCAACATCAGCAGCTGTCAAAAGTCTCTGCAGAGTTTGATTTATGAATTATCAATACAGGTGCAGGTGTGTTGACGCGAGGCACCCAACAAGATGCAAGCGCAGATGGGTCTGCTCACAAAAAAACAAAACAATATTTTCTATATCAGCAGTCATAGTATAAACGTGTGACATATTAATTCAGAGTATGTAAAGGTAGATTTCTGCACATGCACGTTTTCCATCATCCCACCTACACACAGCTCAACCTGCATCTAAACAGCTGAGACCTCTTAGTTTAATTCTCATGTAGGAGGATGAAAGGTGGTTATTGTCTTGTTTTGGAAAGCTGAAGTTCTGTTAATTATTTAGAAGAAAAGCTGATCTACTGTTAGAGACAATCAGGTGTTAGAGATACACCCACTTCCTGTTAAGATTAAAGCACTTTGTGACGTAACGTCTCACCGGCAGGCAGATTCTTCAGGAAAACCCTGCCCATTGCCAAAACCAGCAAACTTTGCTTTTTTTAAGACATCATTCTATTCATTATTTGTCTCTGGAGAGGACGACAGTCAGCTGGAGAGGACGACAGTCAGCTGTAGAGGTCTTTACTTCTAAGTATCCAAGGAAGTCTTCCCAGTAAATATTAATGTATTGATTTAAAAGTTCAAAGTCATATAGATGAGTAGAGTAAAGCTGGTCTTACTTTGGTTGAAATAGTGTTCAATAAGATTCAATGATCATTTTCCAATTTGAAGCAGGTCCTAATTATGTTTGGATGCATTCATTTGAATTCTACTGAAACAATGGTGATATGTAACATAGATGTCAGGGATTTACTTTTGCCACAAAGCCCAGTTTCCACCAAACTCATTCGGTATGGTACCTCTGAAACCAAAAGTAGCCCTTCAGCTATGGTACCTAGACCCTGGTGTTTCCACTGCATAAAGTACCCTGAAATGTGGGCAAGGTTGTTGTCACACTGCTCCATCCAGCACTCACTGTATTTCCTCATTACCAGTGACACAGATGGAAGTCTGCACCTTGCTTATCGTCCGTAGAACATGGCTACACATAGACATTTTCAGAACAAAATAAAACAGGCTGCAGTGAGTCTCTCTCTCAATGGGATATTAAATAATAGCAGGTTTGTGCATTTAGTCCTTCTAAGGCAAGCTCACGGGTTTAGTGTTGCCGTAGCCTGACGCCACACAACACTTTTTTTTTTTCTCAAAGTAAGGCTTAGAATATACGCAGTTCACATAACCCGGTTGAAATTTATATAAACACTTGAAGATCCACTCATTACTAAAAGTGTATGTCACCTAAAAACTTATGGAATGGTCAAAGTTGTTACAGTGAAATTTAAGGTGTGTTGATTAAATTACACCATCAACTCATACATTGAGTAACATTACAAGTTAATGTTCCACCTTAAAAGTTGCCAGCAGACGGCCCACTCAGTCTACAGCTGCTGCAAGAGGCAGCAAAACATTCTTATATTTTATAGTTACAGTCTACTAATAAAACTCTCCACAATATGAACAGTGGTTACAAAAGCCTCAAAACCCGCCACAACTCAGCCCTGAGCAGAGTGACTGTCCGCTATTGACCAATGAGCAGACTTAAGTGTTCACAGCTCCTCCATTTAGTACCAAAAAGCATACCGAACTGAACTGTATCTTAATAGGCTGCTTGTTGGAAACAGGGCTGCAGATGTGTTTTAACCGGCAAATCAACAAATCAACACATACTCAGAGTTGTCAACTCTTCCAAGAACAGTCAAAACTTTTTCAAAAGCTGGAAGTCCCTCTTTCACACGACATTAAATCACTCATGTTTATCATGTGGGCCCTCAGGAATCTACGTCCAGCTATCAGGCATTACAGATTCCCCTTGGCCCCCACCTCTCTGTGTGTATTTATTTGATGGGGGCTCATTATTTAATCTATTTGCTCAAGTTATGTGATCAAAAGCCCATCAGCTCCCTCGAGAACTTGCCTGTCTCTTTCTCTGCACAGCTGTCTGTCTGCTCACGTCTCCTCCACGCCGAGTTTTCTAACCTTCAGATGGACCTTTGTGTTGGCTTTTGTTCTTCTTTACAAGACAAATCAATTCCTCAAAGGACTCAAACTCTTAAGTGAAATCAGTTCCAGGTTGCTAATGCGGGCTGTCAGTATCGCTCAGTGGCAGGGGGAGATAAAGCTATTTATGGAGAGGACAGGAGATGGGAGAGACTGGCTTTTCTTTCTCCGCCTGTCCCTCTCTGAGGTCCTGAGACCGCCATTTTATTTAGAAACAGATTTGAGGACAACCACACATAAAAGCCTCAAGGTAGATACAATGAAGCCCCGACTGTCAGCAGCCAGTCTAATTTTACTTGCAATTCATGTTTTTATTTTTTTCCCCAACATAAAATACCAACGTCAAGCAGGATTTCACTGTTTGCCTTCTAATGTTTAGCTTCAAGCAACCAATTTTCAGTGCTGCTGTAGACCAAAAGAATCCTGCTTCATGGATTTGTCTGACCTGCATTAGTACTGTAAACAGGGATGTACTGGGACTGAAATTCAGCCCAGGACCTTGAGATGGGGAGGCCCAAAGGATGCAAGCTGAGACATTTTGGCAGTGATTTCAACACTAATACAGTTTTTGTGGTATAAAGATAATCTAATGATGCTGAAGACCTTCAAGACACTTCAGGATGACACCTACCTCCTCAGTTTGTACAACACCTCAACACTGCACTGATTCAATACAAGCCTAGGTAAGCCAGGACACTGCCAACTACTGCACCAGCACGTGAAC
>JAPZEB010000006.1:26622809-26649298 GCA_029783705.1 Chaetodon striatus
AACTCCAGATGCACCAATATTCTGAAGATGGGTGCATCTGGAGTTGACCCATAGCCTCACCCTTCTTAAACATTCAAAACGGCTCTTTCCTACGTGTGCTGAATAAGTGACCCATTATTATTGGTAACACTCCCTAAACACATTCTGTGCAATAAAACTAAAGTAAACATGTAATTTTCCAGACTGTCAGGGCTGGTGGTAGAGGATAATCTTTACATCAATGGCCAAACATTTGTGATGCCGTAAATGCAGTGTCAGCAGCAGTGTCGGAGGAAATATTCAGGGGCCGTATTCACAAAGCTAGTGACGAATTGTGACATTTTCTTAGAATTTCCCCTCAAAGACTAGGTCCCTCTGTAGATAAAAGCTAGTTACAAATCATATTAGCCTTTAAAAGAGCTCCTAAGGTTAAAAATCGTAAGGGGAATGGAGGAGGACTTTTAGCTGGCTTAAGAGTTACTGAAGCAGAGGAGAAAATGGTGGAAACCCAAAGAGGCAGGAGAAATATTCTCTAAATGCTGTGAGTAAATGAAAGGCTACAGATTAGATTGTGCTGGGATAATATTTGTGGTTGATGTCATTAGAGACACAAACACATACTTAATGCTAAACACCAGGGGCCATGTTCACAAAGCTTCCTAGTACTAAGAGTTGCTCCTATGAAATTCTAAAGTTAAGACTAGGTCCTTGTTAAGATAAAAGTTATTCACAAAGTGTCTTAGCCCTTAAAACCCCTCCTAAGGTGAAAAACTGTTAGGGGCAGGGAGGAGGACTTTTAAGAGGCTCACAAGTTTCTTAAGGAGAGGAGAAACTGGTGGAAAGACGAATAAGTCAGAGAAATATTCTCCTAACACTGGATGATAGTGAGTTAATGAAATGCTACAGATTAGATCATGCAGTGATAATATGTGTGGTCGATCTCATTAGGGATATGCACGCATTTCTCAATTAACGCTTTAACACTAGAAATAAAATGATCACAACACTAAGATATTTGGGAAACTGGAAAAAGGCAACAGTGCAGCAGTGATGACTTTGGTCTGTCTCAACCTTCCATCAGCAGAGTGATCACACTAACAATGACAACACTTTTACAGTCAGCAGTTCATTTCATTTCCACTGGGTGTCCACACTTTGCAAGCTCACAAAAGGACGAGTCTGTCACACCCAAGAATGCATCATACCTAGCAACAGGGTCAACCACACCTCTCCACTAAGATAAAAGTTTCTGTCCTTTCCTTACTCAGAGATGCTCTTAGAACTTTCCGAAATCACTCCTAAGCTAGGACTCCTTGCTAAAATTCTTAGGCTAAGGAGCTCTCTGACAGTATTCTCAGAATGTTTGTGAATACGGCCCCTTGTGTTGGGGTGAAAATATGGTTTATGCAAAATGCCTAGATTATATTTTCAACCCACAAATAACTCTCTCTGATTTTCATGATTTCTCTGACTGTTCATCTAGAGCTACAATAAAGCTGTTATTTTTGTTATTTTTGATCGAAATATCTCCTACTAACTATCACATTGATTGTCATGACACTTGATATAGATATTCATGGTGCCCCGAGGATGAATCATACTGATGACCTCCTCACTTTTTTTTCTAGTGTCACCAGCAGGTTTGCGGTTCAGACTGAAAAACGGTTCAAGGGATAACAATGCAACTTGTTCATACTGAAAAACCGCTGTCATCATATTTTATTCATCAAGACTTTTAATCAGTCAAGCCAGACTCTAAGAGCAAGAACAATAAAAACAAAACTTTTTTCCAAACTAATCTTAACAAAGTTTTTAATACCCTAAACTCAAAGACATATGTTGTGCAGTGGCAAAGTCATATTCACTCTGCGCCCAACTGTTCAGCCAACGATCTCCCTCAGACTTCTGTTTAGTATTGGGAAAAAAAAGTAATCCAGACAAAGCTAATTAGCAGTACACATTTTGCAGACAGAGTTGGGTTGGCCTACATTCAGCAGCTACTTGCCAAGACGATAACCATTCAACAGTAAAAATATGGTAAACCAATAATGCATACAAGCTTGGCCTCATTAATTTTTTTCTTAACAAATCAAATTTGCTCTTTCATACAAATCAAATACAGACTGTAACATGTAGAGAACATTACACAACTCTGAGCTGAACAGTCTTAGTCTTATTGTCATGCCTTTAATAAGGTTTAGTTAATTGTTTTTCTGAACATGAGCCATGAAACATCAGACTAATTGGTGAATAAAATGGCCAAAAGTCTGTAGACTACAAAGGAAAACTAGATGATAGCAAGAAGGCTGCCCTCGGGAACTTTATGATTTGTTGCATGATAACCTTTAAACATGGGTGGGTGTTAAACATATGAAAAATATAATGTAATTGGACAAATATATTTAAAAAAAATGTAGCAGTCTTAGCTTCTGTCAGTTTTTGTTCTGTTTTAAAACACTTGTAAATACATATATTTGTGTAAATGCATCTAATCAAGTGAAATAAAGCATAACTTATTTTAAATTAATGAATGTTACAACCGTAACCAACTGTAGCCTCCCACTTTAATTTCTTTTTACAAAAGAAGTCACACCTAAATGAACAGAAGTCAATGAGTCAATGGTATTTTCTATTCAGTCATTTGCCATGCACCATCACACCACACTGCAGAACAAAAACATACTGCAGAATAACCTTCTATCAGTTGAGAGTGCTGTGTAGAAACAGTTCCTTTCATATAAGCCCTTTCATCATATAACTTATATAAGTAAACATGATAAGAATGAATCAGATGTGTTAAGCATGTAAGTTTAGAGGCTTTAAATCCATAAAGCAAGAAGTAGGATCTAAAGTACGTTCTATTTAAGAGTGAAAAAGAAAGTAAACAAGCACAATTTTAATTTTTTATTACACATGACAAAAGTATTCTCAGTTTTCTGTTGCATGCTTAGTGTCAACATCAGTCACCGATAATGTGAGTTGTGGGGATATTTCTCGCAATATTGTTTTCATTATATTCTTTTTAATGTGTTCAAAACCCACAACAATATACACATAATTGTTGAAATACTTATCACTCAATGTACATTGTGTGGTAGGCTGCAGCTGAAGGTGTACAGTAGGGCTCCAGCAGTGCATGTGAGCACCGTGCTGGGAGGCGGTGGTGCTCAGCAGGATGGAAATGCATGAAATCATCCTGAGCCATGTGGAGAACTGACTCAAGTGTGGATAATTAAGGGAATCAAAATGTAAATGCAAGACCAGTCCGTATTTAGATTTCTTTTCTTTTCTTTTTTTGTTTTTTTATTGTGGTGAGGAAGGGTTTTAAGACTGCACTTCAATTTACACCCTGCAACAAAGCGTAAAGGTAAAAACCAAAACATAATACACCACCTTCTTCAAATACTAGCACACCTACAGGTCTCATCAGTGTTCGATGTGCTTTAATAAAATGGAAATATGTGAAGACAAGTAAAGCGAGTGGAGAACCCTCTTGCTCTCAAAACAGAAATCTCTCAGACAGAGGAATGTGGCTGTTCTCACGTCTCACTGTGCCAAAGGAGTGTCTTCATTTGACTGAGAGTGGTAGCCTTGTATCAAGGCTTCCAGCACCACCATACTTCAGATCTCAATTTTCAAGATTTGTGAGCCAGAAAGTGAAAGAGGGAGAGGGAGAGAAGATAATCAGAATGAGGAACGCAGTGAAACAGAGGGGGAGAAATAGAGGATGATGGAAAAGGGAATAAGTGGGACATGCAAGAGAGTATTGTAATTATATCAGGAAAGGTCTGTAATAGAGTATACTTGCTGATAATTTGGAGAAATTGGGAGGGGAGAAATGGGGCGTGGGTAGGATATCACAGAGAGAACAAAGATAAAGACACCAAAAAAGTAAGAAGAAAGTACGCTCAGTGATTTCAAGCTCTCAGCAAGTATATTACAGAACTAGTAAGTACTGTCTGTTTAATACCTTATTGATCAAAAAGTCTGTTTTGCGATACATTTACAGAGAGTCTGAGTTCAGTTTATTTTGAAGTTCTCCCTTGAATTTTATATTGTTTCCAGCATTAGTCTTAAAGGACTGTGCTTCTTTCATGCACACCCAGGAGTGAACACAAACAAAGAGAGGCCAAGAAAGACAGATATGGAGTTGGAAATACAGCATAGTAACTATGACTGTACATGCACACCAAGAGCTGCAAAAGCTGCAAAGCAGCCGAGGTTGCTCAAGCAGCGCCGCTGTCCAAAATATATTTGGCAGCTCAAGTCGCACATGACGTCATACATTCGAATGTTCGATCGTACTTGTCAATTTAAAGGAGACACAAAGCAGGTTACTGGCTGGAGCACAGCGCCTTTGTTCTAATTTATTTGCATTCTTCACATTTGTACAGACAAAATGGTCGGCATACCACGAAATCATCACATTCACATGAAAAAAGGGAGATTAGCATGCTAGGCGTTATATTAGCATGGATGTATTTGCCCCTAGTTTAGAAAATTCTTTCTCAATGTCAACTAAACAGACAAACCAACATGGGCTTCCCATGCCTGCTCCTTTTGATTTCGGTCCCTACATATAAACAGGGTCAAATCATAAAGGACTCGGTATCAAGCTAGAGTGGGGATTAGCTTCGCTCCCATTTTGAAGAAGGAACGAATGTGTGGGACGAACAAAAGTTTCTGAGGATGTTCTCTGGGTTCCACACAAGCGATAGACATCTACTTTTTGATTGGTGGCTGGTCATTTGCAGCCGAAACGCGTCAAAGCTAATTTGCATAAAGTTCGCGACTACCCAACTTTCATCTGATGCTCTGTTCGCCAAAAGGCGGACGTTTTGCAGCTTTTGCAGCCATGGTCACTGGTGCCCATTGAAAATGAATTGAATTGCTCGCCTTTGCAGCTTTTGCAGCTCTTGATGTGCACGCACGGTGACGTTGATGCTCGATTTCATGACCAGTGGAAATCAAGACAATGACAGCCTGAGCGGCTGATTTACTGAATGCGTCCCTTATTCACTGGGTGACTCATACTATATTTGTTCAAGGTTGGAGGTGGAAGTCAGAAGAGTCATATCCGCCTACATGCATCCGCCTACATGCGAGTTACCAGGTTGGGAATAACATGGATGTCTACTTTGCTCAAAAGCATCTGAAAAGTTGCAAGTTCATAGATTTAATGGATTAATTTTGATTTATTAGTATACAAATTAATTTAAAAATGTCATTTTAAAGACTGGGTGATCCTTTCAGGAGGTCTATGTTTACATGGTCTCATTTGGGATGAAGGAGATGTTCAGCCTGACTTTGCTAAGGTCTGCTTTTAATTGCAGGATCCAGTCTCTTAATCTATGTCTCCATGTTTGTTTGTTGTCTTGTTGGCACCTTTTTTTCTCATGGACTTGTGAAATGTCATCATTCACAGCCCCATTATTGTTCCAATTTAAAGTCAGCATGCAACCAAGTATGGTCAGTATATCCTGTTTTTGTTAAGCCATTTTAACAAGGATCCTTTGGGAGCTGACTTGTGTGGACTTGAATTTGACAAGCATCCCATGCATTTCAAACCAGCCAGTGGAATTGGGGGTTATAATTTCCATTCTACAGCTGTTATTTTGACATAAAACAAATATATGTTATTTTGTAGGTATGGCATCAACTAGTGTTAGGCTACTGTTTTAAAAAGACAATACAGATATAGAATTGCATGTAAGATAAAGATAGGTTTAGGTATTAGATTATTTGTGATGGCAACATCTTTTTTTTTCAATAGCACTGTCATTGTGTATTTTTGACTCTTGTACATGTACTGAAACTTCCACAAGGGACAGGTTGTACAGGTGAAACTATTTGTTATAAGCTGTGGAGTATTTAATTACTACTAAGCCTTTAGGCTGCAC
The DNA here is from genome assembly GCA_029783705.1 of Chaetodon striatus. Lineage (NCBI taxonomy): Eukaryota > Metazoa > Chordata > Actinopteri > Chaetodontiformes > Chaetodontidae > Chaetodon > Chaetodon striatus. The sequence goes on from JAPZEB010000006.1 coordinate 26,628,689, forward strand.
CAGCTGCTAACAGGTTACAAGAGAAACTGAATGGCAGGGTTGACAACAACAAGAGAAATGCTGGTCAGACCTAAGCCCTGATGAGCTCGACTTATTTCAGCAGACGCTTCACTTGTTCCCCCCACAGCGTCGCTTACTCTGCTGGGTGCCTGGAGCCAGGCTTGGTGCCCTCTTGCATGGCCAACTGTGCACTGAGCTCACATTGGTTTGTGTGGTGTATGATACTACTTTTTGAATATTGTAAATGTAAATTACAGTGAAGACAACAATGTATCTGTTGACTGTATCTCAATATTTGTTTTGTTGTAGACTGTATTTAGAAAGGCCCCCAGTCCCTCACCTTTTCCCTCTTTTTTAATATCTCTTCATGTTGCTGAAACACTTCAGTCTTTTTTGGCTTTCTTGGTGGTGCTGAAATAAACCCAGTCTCTGTTTGGGTCTCTTTCCATGGTGCTGAAATAGTCAAACATAGATTCTCTTTGAGTCTCTCCTTATGTTGCTAAACCCAGTCTGTCTTTGGGTTTCTGTCTGTGGTGCTAAAACAGTTAAACCCAGTCTCTCTTTTGGTCTCTGTCCATGGTGCTAAAACAGTTAAACTCAGTCTCTCTTTTGGTCTCTCCTTATATTGCTGAAAAGGTTAACCCCAGTCTCTCCTTGGGTCTCTGTCCATGTTGCTGAAACAGGTAAACCCAGGATTCTTAAATAGCTGAATTTCAAGGAGACTACATCACAGAATCCCTCCGACAGACTGTTCTAATGTCAAGGATCCTTCAAATTCAGCCAAGTACAAAGTCCTTCCTGAAGAGAACTTTCAAGGATTTATGTGTGTACCCTTAGCTGACATGAAGTACCCACAATTTTGCGCATAATTTGCGTGTGAAGGCGGTGCCTCCTCAATGAAACTAATGCATGTTCACCAAAAGCTTTAAGGAGTCTTTTCCTAGCCCCTGTAGGACCTGACTGGGAAGGAACCATCCTGTCAAGGAAGCATCCTTTATTAAGTCAACCAAACAGTTTTGAGAATCACCACCAGTCTCTCCTTGGGTCTATGTCTGTGGTGCTGAAACTGGTAAAACCAGTCTCTGTTTGGACTGAGCAGGTAATAAGATGGTCAACTTACTGAATGGCTTGGTGACTTACTGACTGTCTGGCTGTTACCTTGGTAACTACTTGGTAAATGGTAGCCAGTAGTTGACTTACTGACTGACTGACTGGACAGACAAAGGACTGGTGCTGCTTTAAAAAGGGGAGAGACTCCTTTGGCATCATCTGAATCCTGCAGAGTTTTGTTATTTTTAGAACAGAACTCATTTTTTATTGGCATAGCTGTAAATATACATTTTTTTACCTTCTGTTATCACATTCCCCTTGATTTCTATTTTATTGGTTCTCTAAAGCATTTAGCAGTGATTGAGTTTTATAGTTTGTTTTGTGTCTCAGTGATCTATAACTCCGTGCATTTATGCTCCGTTCTATCCGGCTCTTTCTCCCCAAATCTGCCATCTAAATAAAGACTAACTGCTTTCAACTTACATGCCATTAGAGCAATTTTGAATGAGACAGAAAGTGAGACAGAGAGGAAGAAGAACAACACAATAGTGCTGCAGTGCCTTTCATTTTCACATCAAATGGTACACGCATAACCTTATAAACATGCAGCCATGGCTTTGCCTTTTATGCATGCACGCACATGCACAATATTCATGGCTGTGAACAATGTCACCACAATTACCTTTGAACATGATTTGAGGGGCAGACTTGACACCTCATACATGCAGGCATGTGGACGCCCACACATTCATTTCTACTTCGCTTTCTTGGAATTCAAATGAAATTTGCAATTAAATTTTCTTTCTTTGTCCATAACCGAGGTCTTTCAGAGTTGTCTTTCAACTACTTTGAAAGGCGTTCTTTCTTTTCTTGCTTTATTTTTATTCATCCACTATTACTGGCAAGTGTGTCTTGAATAACTCATGTGTATGTGTGTGTCCTGTTTTATATGTGCATTTGTGATATCTGCCCATGAAGGTGTGGGCATGGTTTCAGTTTTTTTTACGTGCATGCCTGTGCATTCCTGTGGATGTGTGTGTTTATGCAGGCCTGTGTGTGTGCATGTCTATGCATGTGTGTGTCACAGCCAGAGGCAGTGGTGGGAGGTTAAGGGTCAGATGCAACCGGCTTTTCAAACCCCAGGGATCTACTTCAACAACAACAACAACCCCCCGTCTGTCTGTCCAACTCAAGCCTCCAGCCCAGACAGTGCCAAGCTCAGGGATCACTGGGCTTGGCACAGACACACACACGAACACACATACACATCTCCTCGAGCTACATCTGTGCACTACATCCCAGAGTAACACCTCACTGCTATCAAAGCAGCACCAGAACACACCAACCACCTTGTACCTGAGAGCAGAGGGGTTTCAGGTAATAACACGCCCTCCAGCAGCCATGTTGGAGGTCCTGAGCTCCTGGGAAACAGTAACTGTACAGAGATAATATTGATTACAAATGTATACTGTCCAGTGATACATCGCTTGATGTATGATTTGCATATCTTTTGCATTGTTGTAGGTATTTTTAATTGTTTATTTAATGTGCACAACCATCACAGTGGACTTGCTTTGTGTATTATTTGCTTTGTTATATTATCAACATAAAGTTATTTAACACTTTAAGTGTTATATAACAACAAGATGTTTATAGCTAAATATGTAAATGACTATATATGATATTCAGCAGAATATAAACACAATGCTCCACCTCAAGGTCACTCAAAAGTATTAAGCATGCATGCCAACACACACGCATCATAGCTATGACATGCTACATAACAATGTAGCCTGGCTGAGTGAGCAGAGCCACCAGAGGCTTCCTCTCAGGCCTCCTCTTGTGTTCTATCACAGTCAAGTAATGACAGCTGTTCAAAATGTTTTTTTGTAATGTGATTTCTGCTCTAGTTGGTACAGTGTGCAGAGTGAAGGGTAAGCAATGGACTGATTTTCGGAATGGTCAAAAGCAGCAATGAGCCCCTGGAGCTGTGTGATGACATTGTACGTGATGACTTCAGTCACTGTGGCCTCTGTCTAGTTTTTATATAGAACCTCTGTGTGAGCATCTCAGGTGTTTTTAGCACATAGAGGACCAAGCCTAACAATACTATATGTTTAGGCTGGAGGTCTTGTTTGTTTGTTAAGATGCACTGATCACATCCACATAATGAAAAGTGCTCTCAGTGCTTTTGTTAATGAAATTAGTGTCATCTCAGTATCAAAAGTAATGTTGTGTTAACAGAGGGTAAAACATACAGTTACCAACAAGCTTACAATGCATACGTTGATAAAAGCTCAACACTCATTGGCAACAGTCAGTGTCCAGCCGCTATGCTTCCACAAATGGGCTTTCTGTCTTTGTTGTGATCGATTTTGTTTGACATATCATGCAGCTGGGGATAGACAGTAGCTTAAAAGGGACACACTCCATAGATAGGGTAAAATTTTTAACTAACAGATACCACATGAAGTTAAATACTTACAGCTGATTTTTTGTTATTATTATCTAATTAAATATGTGCACATTTGCATACATTTCCAAACAAATAATCGGAACATTTGATAAAGTCACCTTCAAAATTATTTTTTTCATTTTGTTGTCATATTACAGTCAAATGATTTTACAAAGGGAATTTTATTACTCCATAAATTAGAAAATACTGTCAGCAGCCAATGAACAAATACATAAATAAATTAATAATAATAAGTGGTACATAAATTGTGATTTTTGGCTCATAAAATAAAATGATAATATTGACAAAAAACAACCCTTTAAATATTTGTATTTAAAAATTCCATACACCTTTTAAAGCAAATATAAGACTATAAATTTTGGACTAATAGACAGATCATCATGACATTTCCCATTTTAATTACTTATATTACGATATATTTTTTAAGTATTACAAATGTTTTGTAATGTTATGTTTGAATATGCAGATGGGGTGTTATCTTGTTAAATATGCACTATATATGCACTAATATCCAGAAATCTGAACTAAAAAAAAACATCTCAATGAGAATTTTGGATGTTTCCTTCCTACTAACCTGAAAAAAGCAAACTAGCCCAAAACTTCAAAATTGACCAGTGCATGAAAAAATAATTTTTTCACCTGGGCTGTCTCATAAGGGGCTACAATAATGACAGCAGTGCCTTTCTGAAAAGTTAACAGATTTTCAACCAAGAGCAACTGCATAAGAAAGCCGGAGTCCTCTTAAAAAAAGATGCACTGCTTTTTCATACAGCTTATGCACACGGCTGTCTCTTCATGAGCAACTACAAAAAGAAAATCTAATAACAGGCCCTCGGTACCACCTCAAGTTGAAAGAAATGATTGTTTACATTTGCAGATGTATTTTGCATGTGTGTGTGTGTGAGTCAAGAGTCAGAATTAACAACAGTAGTCCAGGTAAGGATCTGATGACGCTAGGAGCTGAAATGTATGTTTTCTGTCATTGCGTGTGTGAGAGGAATTTTTAGATATAGAGACGGATGATATGTGGGTCAATAATAATAATAAAAATGAAACAATGTGAATTGATATAAGAGTGAGTGAGTGAAAGATGGAACAGGAGGAAAAATAGATTAAAATCCCTCCATGCTATTTTCACCCTCTCTCTTCTCTCACCTCTGCGTGGGGAGGTGACACTCTGCTCCGCCCCGCTGGGATCAGCTGGCGGGCATTTCTAACAACCCAACCAGCTGAGGATTGAGAGCAGAGGACTGTTACATGCTGGCAGCAGCAGCAGGGCCTCTGACCTCCGGCTCCAGCGCCACACAGATTCACAGAGGCCTCGCTGGACCAGGGAAGTCACAGAGGTAACAGTGAATAAAGATAATATGGCAGAGAAGGGAGTTAAAAATAGCATCAGCAATATAGATATACTCAGTGCAGATGCACAGATACACTTAGCACTAAAGTTCCAGGTTTTACTGCATGGTAGTTATACTGCTTCTCCCAGAGTAGCTGTTTTTTTTTTTTGTTTTTTTTTGTTTTGTTTGTTTGTTTTGTTCCAGCACTGATATAAAGAAAAGTACAGGAAGCATCAATAAGGTAAAGCACCAGAAAAGGATAAAATGTCAGTAATACCTTCATATTAATGTAAAGGTACCAATGTATACTGTGTATGAATCATTATTTAGGCTGCTCCCTTCTTATCTGCACACATACATGTGTAAAAACCAAAATCAATATGGCCAACGCTCTCACGAATGCTGGTCCTCAAGGTCAAAATGGACCTAGGCAAACAAGTGTTTAAATATACTGCCTCTTCTTCTGGGAATAATGTACAAGAGGACCTGTAATCACTGAAGCTGATTAGTATAGGAGAATTTAGGAGAATTTTAAAGGATTGAGAAAATAGCACTCTTGGGCAGTCGATTGCCCCTAAACTGAAAATTTTATTAAAATCTCTCTGTCAGTTGTTTGGTCCTAAATATTTAACTGAAATTGCAGCTGTTTTATTTTAGTTATTTTAAATTTTATTTTTTATTGCATTTCTACTTGGATGTTGTGCTCGCTGGTTTGTGGTGTGTCACAAATGTATATTTGTGTCATGCTGCCCTCTTGGCCAGGTTGCTCTTGAAAAAGAGATTGTTTTAATCTCAGTGACACATATATAAATATATATGTCTATATATGTATATAGGATATGCATAACCAAACACAGCATTATTTAATGCTACTGTAATTTATGTCCATGGGGGGGAAGACAGTAGATAAACCCTGATGTGAAGGTGTTGGAGGTTGAGTCAGAGCACGGAGCGAGGTGGAGGTGGAGATGATGAGTTTTCAGCATGTATTGGAAAATGAGATTCTGCCTGAGAAAAGAAGATTATTCCACCACTGCAGTGTCAGGAGAGAGGAGGACCATGCAGAGCTAAGTGGAGATATGGACAGATTATCATCTGCAACCAAGTTTCCTTCACTTTCCTCCCTTTTTTTTTATCACACACTGCAACTACAAATACAATTGCCCGTGCTCATACTATCATCTTACGTCTGCCCCGAAATATTACTGCAGACAGTCCACTGTATCTCATGCAAATAGTCACTAGAACCTTTAACCCATGAATGATGCTCAAATACTCCCTTTAGAAATTGAGCTAAATAACAACCATCCAGATTTAAAGGCAAAGGCATGTAAAGGTCAAAAGCTCATGCATGCTGCTTGTATTCAGTTTCATTCTTGACTTTCTAACATTTTTCATTTACAATAAGTATGGGTTGGAGAGTCTTTTAAGTTTCACATTGAAAAAAAGAAGAGCATTACAGCTTACAACATTCCTCAGCACAAAAGCCAGCATTCATTAAGTCTCTCTCCTCTTAACTCCACTCTACTGAATGACCATGTCTTGCATTTTGTGTCAAATGTCTATAAGAACCTCCTTTTACCTTCTATCAGTCTATCACTAAGATTTCTTTTTTTTATTTTCCTCCATTCTCTTCTGACTGCAGTGACATGTCCTTTCCCCCTAGACACTTTTTCCTCTTCCTCAGCTCCTAAAATGGAAATGACATGTTTGCTCTCCCCAAAGTGACCCCTGCTCATATCTACTCCAAATGACACTTTTCTCTCCCTTGAGCCCAGCTGCAAGCTCCCCTCCTCTTGACCCTCCATTATTACAAACACGTGTCGCGTATAGCACTTCAGCTCTCAAGTCTGAGAGCAGTGTTTTGGTCCGAATCATCATCCCGGTGAATTCGCCAACAGTTTTATTCCTGGTTCACTGAGTGCTGCCAGAGGGTACAGAACTAAAACCCAGCGCAACTGGACTGCCAGAGAGCAAGAGACTGGAAAAAGATAGGAGATGATCACAAATACCTTTTTTTTCCATTATAGGAAATTAAAGATACACTTAACCAAAAAGCTACATTCTACTTTCAAACGTGTGCCCTGTGTAGCCTTGGGAGGGGGCTCTGAAAAGTTTGCTTGTTTATGAAGGACAACAGCTATACTAGATTTAGATATGTAGCAATTACAGTGGATTCCAATGGTGACCCAGTTTCACTAGGAAAAAAAAAAGTATTAGTAATGTCCATGAAAACTTCTGGGACCACACCTGCAGCACAGTCCACTTCTACACCGTCCATTTACTCAGTATATTCATGACACTCACTTGTGAAAACATTTCCAAATACACTGTTTTTGTTTGACACTGCTGCGGTTAGCTTTTTATGTCTGTCACTCCCAACTTTGCCTGCAGTCACAATGGATTCAAGTGGCAACCTACCTTTCGAAAAGAAATAGCACTCCTACAGCATTATTTACTTCTCTGTCAGTGTGTATGCTGAGTATGTGGTACCATTTTTTGATGGACATGATGTGATTTTAAAGTGGTCAAAATGTCTAAATGCACTGAAAATATTCTAAACTGAATTTTAGACAATCCATTATCAGAGAGTGGGAAGAGATGTGCTTACTGAGCTACCAGTGAACCACTGAACCCAACAACTGTCTTAACCACATTAAATCATGGATGGCTGCAAACTTTCTCCAGCTTAATGAGAGTAAAACTGAAGTTATTTTATTTGGACCCCAGCACTTGACCAGCTCCTCATCTTGGCCCACTGGCCCCCTGTGTTAAATCACATGTTGAAAAGTCATATTTGATTTGTAATTGAAGTTTGACAAAAAAAAAAAAAAAAAAAAAAAAAATCAGAGATTTCTTTGCTGTAACCATCAATGTGGTAGAACTGTAAATAAAGTAACACAAGTTTTTACACAGTAAAGGTGGTGGAAAACAGATGAGGAGTCATTACAAAGCAAATACAGTGACATATTAGAGCGGTGCTAGGAGCATTATCCATCGCCAGAGTGAGCCATGGCAATGGGAAAGGAGTCCCAACACAAGGGGGATGAAATCGCAAAAGGTATGTAGGCCTTGCTACAATATTTTGGCTTAACACACTTAACTTACATTGTTGTCCCACCATGCATTTCCTCTTGATGCTGCCAGGTACCACCACACAATAATGGCAACCAGCCATGTATCATGCCGTTGTGGGAGGACGGTGTTTTTTGTCTGTGTCTGACACCAGAGTTCACTGCCCAAGCACAGGTACTCAACAACTTCGGAGTGAGACCAGGTTGGCAAATCAAGAAGAGAGCTTCACCACGCTGACATCAAATATACAGCATTTAGAGAAAAAATATTAGGATATATAATTAGCGATTGGTCGACACATGCAATGTAAAGAAACATGTTGCTCATTAAAAAATACAAGCAAATAGAGATGTGCTGCATATTAGGCTACAGAGTTTTATAATTGACAAATTTCCTCTGAACTGATTCTCATTGGATGTTTCTAGACGAAGAAAAACTCGAACCATGCTAAAATTGTCCTTTATTCTTTCGACATTCAACAAAATGAGAGTTTTTTTCACATATGAATTTTATCTCTGTGCTGTATAAACAGGGTAAGGGTAAAGCACAGTTGTTTCTCAGAGTTGCTGGATGTTATTGTGGTTGGCACCCTGATGAACTGGAATCTCTGGAGTCACACTGTAAGCAGATATGTCTGAATATACAGTATGTGTGTTTGTGTGTGTGTCTATGTACTGTATATGTGCATGTGAGAAACAGAAACAATGAGTCACATTTTATCATGTTGTTTGTGGTTTTTTTAGCATTTAATGTAATGTGTGATAATCAAAGACAGCCTATTGACAGTCGAGAGAGAATTCCTGTGTCCTGTTCTTAAAACAACATGCTGTCAGTGTCTTCACCCAACATAGTTGAGCAACAGGCCTCAGAACAGCAGGAGGGAAGGAGGGAGGAGGAAACTTCAAAAGTCCGGCATGTTTACAGAGAGTCCCTGTTTCCCCTCCAGTGTCGACTGGCCCATACAAACACATGCACGCACACACACACACACACACGCACAAGGACAAGAGGAGGGGTGGGGAGGCGTGGCTGTTGGGGTCCATCTATCAACTTCCTGCAGCTCCTCCTCACACATTCTTCTTTGCTTCTTCTGTTTCATATAGGTTTCCATTTACTGTAACGGAAAACATTAAACAGTGAAAACAAAGGGAAAACTGCATTTATTTTTGCCAACTTAACATTTCTTTTATTCCAGTCTAAGTACTCTCTCACTCTCTCACACACACACACACACACACACACACACACACACACACACACACACCAACCAATCAGTCAAATTTTCTTCCATTAACACTGTCTCACTTCTCACCTTTCTGTTCACACCTCGATCTTTCAGAGCTCCTCTCCAAGCGTCAAGGAACACTCAAGGTTTGCATTTGATGGAATGCAACGACCAAGGGGGAAGGAAAATATTTCAACACAGTTCGGCTCAACTGAGCCCAAACAAGCACTATAATACCAAAGGGGATGAGGATGAGTTTAAATCAACACGGTAACCTTACTGGGTTACCTTGGTCCGACAGCACACTGGATCACACTGGAGGTGACAGAGTGCAGGTAACAGTTTACGGAGGTTGGTAGACTCTTGTGCATGGAAACAGGCTGCACTGACTGTAGGAGAAATATATGAGATTGTAATGAGAAATGAACAAAATGTGTGTAGTCCTCTTTGGAAAGTGCATGAAATTGTTGTTTACATGGGACATAATTAAATGTACTTTTAATAAAGTAAGGGATTTATGTCGTCTGTTTCAAGAAATATGAACAAAGATGTCTTCTTCATTTACCTTTTGTCATCACACCACAATGCACCATGATACATAACAACCCAAGTGCCTGTACTTTATTATGTGGTGGATACCTTGACACTTAACCTTTCAACAATGCTGTGGTTAATGTTTGGTTAGGTTAAGGGACAAAAACATCCTTGTCTAGACCAACTAAATGAGCACCACATATTGTTGAGTTTGGTTATGTACCAGGACTTGATTTTTAGCAATTTGCATTATTACAGTTGTAGGCAAATGATCAATGTCATTTTATCACTTTGGGAATATGACCTGGAAGTTCCAGTTTAACTATGGCTCTTTTACTTATCAGTCATCTGACAATTTGATTTTAGCTCCTCTTTATGATCCCCGATAAACTGGTAGACAAACTCAGCAATCTGAGATTAGCCACTTCTCTCTGTTTATGGATTATGGACTTCCTCGCTAACGGACCACAATTGTTGTGTGCTTAGTCTGGCTCTCTTTACTCTCTTCACCCATGGCTGCACCTCCATCCACTCCTCAAACACTATAGTGAAGTCTGCTAACAACACCACTACAGTGGGACTTATATGTGACAATGAGGAGACACAGAACTGAAAGCTGGTCCAACATCTGGTCGACTGGTGTTTCCGAACACCACAAAAACCAAGGAGATCACTGTGGAATACAGGAGATCCAGGAAGACCACACAATCCCCTCTACATATAGGAAATGGTGAGGAGGTGGAGACTGTCAGCGACGTTAAATTCCTGGATATTCACATAGCAAAATATCTTTGATTGGTCCCTTAACACCTCCCATCTAATGAAAAAAAACTCCATGGAGCCTTTTCTTCCTGAAAAATCTCAAACAGGCCAAACTCCCTCTAAGCTCCTAATAAACTTTTACAGAAGCACCATAGAGAGTATCCTCTGCTACTGTGCCACGGTGCAGTATGCCAGCTGCACTCCTAAAACCAGAAGGACTTGGTCCGGGTGGTGAAAACAGCACTGAAGATTGAGGCGGTTGTGCAAACTGTGCTACCAAACTTGGACACAGTGTATGATAGAGCTGTCTACACAAGAAGGCTAACAACATAGCTAAGAACCCAACCCACCCAGGTCACAGTCTGTCCCCTAACCATCAGGGGCGTGCTATAGAACCATCAAAGCCTGAAGACACAGACTGAAAGACAGCTGGACTGGAAAGCCTCATTTCCACCAAGCAGTCCAGTTCAGATTAGTTCAGTTGGTTACACATTAGAATGGTTATTTTTGCATTTCCATTGTCAAAAGTTGTGGATGGTACTAACAGAATAACTCCATTCTGTCTGTTTTTTTCATTACCCCTCTGTTGAGGTAGCACGCTGATCCGATACTAAAAGGTGGAGGTGGAAACACTGCAGTCTGTTGATTAGTCAAGAGAGAATCCTTGTTCTTGATCTAAGATTTAAACAGGTCTAAGGTTTAAGTACAAGTCCGTGCTGTTTAAGCATAGTCTATTAGAATACTATAGAGAAAGTGTTTGGAAACATGGCTTTATTATAACAGCCACCCCTCGTCTGCTGCTAAAGCGCCGAGCACTTTTTCACTTATATCTAACTTGTTGTGCAATACCTTTTGAGTATTTATTATCTCTTATTATCTTGTTTATACCTTTTTTAAAAAAAAAAAAAATCTTGTTCTCTATTGCTGCTGGTCACTGAAAGTTACCAAGCGTAATTTTTTTAGTATGACTACAATGGCAGGGCTCTGTATGCAACATTCGGAGCATTAATATGGCATCAAAACCCTGGTTGCTACGTTAACAGTGTAGTAATGACGTTTGGAGAATGAAGTCATGCTGTCAATGTGTGCGCTGTAATCTGAGTCTCTCTGTGGTTTGTACGTGCATGTTAGTGCAAACGTGTATCCCACTAGCTAGCTAATTGCTGCTGCTTTGCACTCCCTTAGATGGTAGAAGCCCCTGGTCGCCATTATTTAGCGGTGTTAATGGAGTTAGCACTGTCAAGTACTAGCTATCAAGTCAGCCACTTACATGTTGGGGACTGTGTGCAGACAACTTAGATGCTCTGTATATCGCATAGAGCCCCTTTAAAGTGTCTTATGACAATGGGCACACAAAAACATGTCAGTGACAGGAGGATGTAACATTTTCTGGAGGTTCGTGCTTTTTATGCAGGCACTTGACCAGTAGTGGGTGTTATTGTAGTGACAAGGGAATGATCCCTCACTGGCTTCCCACCCACCATCACTGTGTTAAATGGTGTGAAGAGATGCAAGTATCTTTTATCTGTTTTGTCATGTCAGTGTGGACAGCAAACTTAAAAATGATTTAAAAATGGTATGATAACAGAATCATCATAAATCATAAATAAATTCAATTGAGTTGACATTTTCTCAGTTTAGCATGAATGCTGTAGGAATGTAAAGTCTTTTTTTTTTACTCTGCGTTTTATAGAACATATGTATGCTTTCTGCTGTGGGAGAACACATTGAATGCAAATCATAATATGGCAGATGTGGACAGGAAGTAACCCCAGACATGCTCGGGCAATAATTCTGTCAGATTTTTTTTTGGTAAAGATCAAGAAGTAGAGCATTTATAGTCCGAAGGGTCCATTTGTCTTTATTCTTTTCTTACCAGCTAGACAGGAATTCCTTTCGCAGGGACACTAAATCTGATTAAGATAGTTCAGGGGCCAATAAATAAGGTCATCCATTCCTCACTCACACACACTCACACATAAACATACTGTACACACACATGCCACTGCCATCAGAGACATTCACCTCAGCACAGCACATCCCAACAAGGTAGCAGCAACATACAGGAACAGGGATTAGCTGATGAGGGTCCTAATAGAACAACACTTGAGCACTGATGTTCGTTGTCCTTCCAATGGTTCAAACAACAGTACATATTTGTTGCTGTGAACAAACAGTCTACATATGAGTATAAAAAATCTTCACCAGTATTGGTTGTCCATGTCTTCCTTTCATATTTCCATATAATTTGAAAGTTATGTCCCTTTTTATTTATAAAACAAAGTTACCAAAGTGTCAATTGATGCAGGAGGTCATGAGATTGCAACAGCACCAAAGTACCTCATCTGCCAGGAGTTCGTGCATGGCAAAAGGACCACAGAAACACTGTTTTAACATTGCAGCTCAGTTTTTCTGTGCTCAGGCAGGATGGAAAGGACATGAGAAATGTTGATTTGAACTACCAGCTACCATCGGCATCTCCCTGTTGTCCTCCCTTTTTGTTGTGACCCCTCACCCCCACACTGTCAGTACTCTCTGGCCTCTTTAAGTTCCACCTGAAACACCTGTTCTGGGGGGTTATCAGAGCAGTCCAGCCCATTATTGGGCGGCCTTACTGAGTGAAACCGACTCCAGTAACCCTTGCACAAGATCCAGGGCAGTACATCCACCTTGTAATGAAGCTCTGGTGAGAACTCTGTACTGATCAAATTTGGCGCCCCTGCTCCTTTCCCTCGTGTTATCAGTCTCATCTGATCGTCGTAGCAGCAGTGCTGCGCTGCCAGCGTTGTGCTGTCATATGACAGCATCGAGCGAATGCAGAATCTGGCCGAAGGTTTGTAGATGTCCAGGCGTTCTTTGGGTCCACTCGCATCCCTCCAGCGATAGGTCTTGCGAAGTTTGCCATCCTGGATGTTGACAGCACTGTAAACAGCCTCAGAGGGGTAGGAGCATGGGCAGCTGGGGAGCTCTGTGAGCACCTGGTGCAGGTACTTCTGGAGGAAGTCATTCTTGCAGCTTAGCCACTTCTCGCAGCTGTCTACATCTAGGTTGGGAGGGTTGGAAGATTGGAAAAGTTAGAGGTATTCACAGAAAATCGTAACATTCTTCAGTTAGTTTAGAATGAAATAAGCTTTGATTTAACATCTCAAATATGATACCCAGGTAGCTCTGCATTTGTTAAAGATCTGTACTGATGAAGGACCATATTTATACATTCATCATGTGCATCACACAGCATTTCAGTGAAAATGGTACGAAGTGAAAACCAATGCAGAAAATTGTGGAGAACTGGGATGACAAAAAAAGTAAACCAATAACCCATTTCCCCTGCAGGAACTTTTCCAGGGCTTCAGGGATCAGTTCAGGAAGTCTAATTTGCCGAACCTTCATGGTTCATAAGATGCAGTGGAAACACAAACAAGAATGCACAAAAGTAACTTTCAGTTTTGGGTTTAGTTTCTCAGTTTATTCCTGCAGCTCAACAGTTTCTGGATCTGTTTGTTCAAATAAGGTAAAACAAGCACATGTAAAAGTTGCAGCTAGGTGTGAGATAAAATGAATGCCATAACTTCATTTATGTTGTGTTTGGAGAATGGATAATATTGAAATAGTGAGGTTGTACACTTAAAGGTTGGAGGAAAGGAATATAAACAATGCACTAGCCTGAGAAACACACAAGTCAGTGTGCTCATGTTGTATTTGGTCTGGCAGATATGTCTGGTCCCTCTCTTGTTCTGACATATTTCCACTTGACCTGGCCTGCTACGACCAATTGCAAACATTTATGTAATATCAGGCAGATTTGACACGATGACTGACAACTTCCAGAGCCTTTGTCATTTACACAGAATACATGATCAAATCATATTTGGCTTGTGCAGTCTTGTGCCAGGGACAATATGGTAAGCATAAACCCAGCTTAGTAAAGAGAAGCACCGTTGAGGCATTTTCGAAAACAGCCAAGATGGCTGCAGCTGAAGTGGAACTTTCTGCTTCAGTACTATTTTCAAATTCTGATGGCCAAAACAGCAACACTTGTCACAGACATATTGATGCTACACCATCACTGCTCATCTCTGTACACTGTGGTCTGCTTATTTTGTCTTTCACTTAGCGCTACATCACATGTTCCATTGCTCTGAACAGTTGTGGGTCTTTTAAATGGTGCCCAGAGGCATTTTGGCCTGTGGCCGTTAATAACTCCCCCTGGAAAATTTAAAATAAACTAAGAGGTTCCAGACTAAAAGCAGCTTTATACTTGTGCATCATCTCTTTGCAGAGCCTAAACCATAGCCTACACACGAGGCCTACGTTGTTGTGAGCATTTACAGTTGCGCAGTGGTGTGTCTGTGCGGTGGGGTTTCTGTGAAGCGCTGTTAAGTTTAGTTCATTCAAAACACACCCAAAACACATACTAAGCATGGCTTTATAGCGACAATTTCAATTACAAGTACACAAATCAGCTTAATCATAACTTGCAAGATTCACAGACGAAGCACTTGTCTGTTGCCGGACACATTTTCCCCACAAATACAACATGCTAATATTAGCACAACCCATTGACATTTACAAGGCAACAAAAATGAATACATACATTTTGATGAGAAAATAAATGTATGTATATTGTATAAGAACATCTTTCTCTTCGTGTGTGTCCTACACCTGAAGATATTTTTAAAGCTAAAGTTAGGGTCCTGGATATTTTTATCTGCTTTAAATTCATTGAATGGGGAAAGAGAGAAATAGAAAGCTTAGTAGCCTTGAAAGCCTTTGTCCCGCCCTCATTCTGCATTAAAACGATGGCCATTCTCCTCAATGAAACCAGGTGAAAAGAAAGGGAAGGGCCTTATTAGAAATATGTCTTGTAAAGGGAGTTGTGTATTTTTCAACCTGGACCCTATTTTCCATGTTTTTGTGTCAAAATGACTAATGGGAACACCAGTTTTTTTAAACTGGTCCAATGTTGAGCGACAGGGCTGCAGCCCATCAATGTACGTCCACTAAAAGCGCTTGTTTTTGCCACTGACAGGCTCAGATTGTTATTATAAGTGTCTGACAACATTGTGAAAAGGATCTCTACAGAGATAGATCTTTGTACTAAAGAGTAAGGTCCCTTTTGTTTAACTAAAAAGAGCCTCAGAAATTGCGATTACCAAACCCACCAGACTCCATTTATATAAACAGCAATTTTAGCAGGTATAGAGCCAGCATACTTTCATATCTAACTGGTTGAATTGAAGGTTTTTTTCAACCAAACCAAAGTTGTTGATTGTTGGAACAGTGGAAAAACAAACCAAGATGGTTTTTGTGAGTTTCACTTTGTTTCTGTTGATTTTGAATGAAGTGTGTTTTATGATGATTAAAATCACCCTTTATTTAAATGGAGTCTAGTGAGTTTGGTCATAGTGTTTTTGGGGCTGTTTCTGGTTGAAAAAAAAGGATCTTGCTCTTTAACAAAAAGTCAACCTCTGTAGGGATACTTAAAATAACATTCTGAGCATGTCAGTGGCAAAAACAAACACTTCTAGTTGACATTACTGATGGTGCGAACATGCCCAGAGTGGTTCACTTACATTCTGGTCTTCCTCAATACTGGTCCAATTTCAGAAATTATTGTTTCCATCAGTCACTTAGTCACGAAAACATGGAAAAATAGTGTCCAAAGAGCCGACAAATACTGAACTTGCCCTTTAAGGGTGGTGAACTGGCAGGGAATGGAGCATGGTGTTAATTCAGCACTGAGGTTGCAATTGCATTGGCATCCACTGCTACATTCATGCTCCACCAGCCGCTAACCTTCCAGCTGACTGGTAACATCCAGTCATATACATGCAGCTACAATGTGGCCACTGCACACTTCTCACTATCACTGCTACTTGGCTCATGCTGGGAGTTATACATTTACAGTCCAAAAAGACCAAAAAGAAGGGTGCAAGTTTGAAAAAAAGTTATTTGAAACCTACAGTCCAGTTCTAAAACATGAAAGGGTGATTGAATGAGGGGCTTAGAAGAAAAACAAGAATAAAAGGGTTTTTGGCCTTGGACAAATTAAAAGCTACTCTCTATATTTGCCTCCTATGGTGGACGTCGAGTTGAGAGGGAAAATGTCAGACACTGGATCGTGTTCTCTTCTTCTGCTGTATCTTTTGTTATGTTTGCAGAGTGAAGAGAACTATCATGTTCTCTGGCCGGTGCTTAGCAGCAGGAGAGCAATAAAATGGAAACTAAAAAGCAATTCAAACATTTCTGTGAGGCAGGGTTGGTGTTTAATCGTGTCTTTGACAGTCCTAGCAGAGCATGCTGGGAAGGGAGATTTCTAAATACCAAAACCAGGCACTTCCAGTGTGATTGACTGAGTTTGTTACCCACACTGAATGGAACATAATGTTTTATATACAGGCCAATGGCCATTGGAAACATGGAGTGTAATCTTTTGACTATTGTGTTAATGCATGGGACAAAATACCCAACACACCCACACACTCCATACGTACTTGTGTCCAGGGAGTCTGTGCTGTTGGTCGTCTGGATGGGCGTCAGGTCAGTCACTGATATCACAGTGTCTACATGACAGATGGTGAGAGAAAGCAATGACTTGTCTTCAGATGGTTTAATTGTCAGATATGTCAGATATGAACACACATACTGGCATTTAACTCACAGATTAATGAATGAAATAGGAATACTAAGAAATACTATGAACTGCTGTGTGGATCTGTTTTTTAGCTTAGGCTTCAGTCTCCTGCAACAACCTGGAAAACATTTTTCTGTGTCTCTAAAGGAGTGTGGATACCAAATGTGGACACCTGATAATCAAGAAGAAGGAGAGATCTAACCTCATTTCTGTCATGTTTCTTTATGAAATGCATTTACGTTTTTTTCATGTGGCAAAACATCCTGGCGCCAGCAAAAACACTCACATCGGTACACCGTCAGCCATTGGTGCGAGTTGTGAGCTGTAATTCAGCAGTAAATTATCAGCCCTGTGTGTCTGACTGTGGATGGTGAAAGTATTGAATGATCCTGTGGAGTTTGTTAGTTGCAGTGGTGGCTGTTAGCAGTTAGCTGTGCAAGTTTGCCACTGAACAGCAGCGAAGCACTTAGCAACCGGTCGCAAGTCTTCACAGCTGATCCCTGCAGGACTCAACTCAGTTCAGACTCAAGAGGGTTTATGGTTTAATGTTGTTAGACAGGCAAATAGGAGGCTCAGTTATCTGTGAGTGTAGCTGTGCTGTAAGTAAACAGTCTGAACTCAGATCAGTTTCCTCTGACAGCTGAAAGTTTAGTTTTAATCACCAACTCTGTCAGAGGATATAAATTTAAACCTCCAGACTAACATGTTGCAGATTAAGCCAGAATTCAGGTTTTAATTAAGTTATTTTTCTGCTTCTTAACAGTGAGATGGATAAGTCTGAGTTATCAAGGCACCTGGGAATAAATCCTAGTTGTCTCAGATTAGTTATCTGTGGTGTCAATTTTTTGAGAGTATAAATAGAGAGATGCTGTGCTTTTCAAATGATGATCAGTAAGTCCGTGCTTGTAAATCACCCCTTAAACCTGTCAAACTCTGCTGGAGAAATGATAGTTTGTAATTGTGCAGAAATTATTTGTAGTTGTAGAAAAGAAAAATGTCTAGATGAATTTTTCATACAACCTCTCAACTTGATTCTAATTTCAGAATGAGCCTTACTGGATTACTTGAAGGAGAAAAAACATATAGAAAACAATATGACTGAAAGTTGACTTTTCAAGACTTCAACCAAATCTAAAATAGCTGTCACAATTAACACTGCCTTGAACGTCTTTTCACCATCACCGTTTATTAAACGCCTTTTAAACGTCAAAGTGCTAATTGTAATATTCAACTGTAAAGGAGGTTCTGGCTTTACAATGACAACTATAGCCCACCAGCAGCATACAAGTTACACACTTAGTCATACTAGCACATATACAGTCAGTTTCGTCTTAAAGGACAAAGAAGCAACAATTTAAACATAATGTGAATTATGGTCCTTAAATAGAATATCAATTAAACAGAAAAATACATATTTGTTGCAAGGTCCCTCTGGTTCATCCCTCTGCTTGTAGGAAGATTTAATTTGGTGGGAACCTGTAAATAAAAATTTAAAAGATTATTAAAAAGGGAAAACAAAATAAATATTTTTACTGAGGAAAGGGTGGATGTACATCAAGGCTTTGATATATATCTTTAAGCATGTTTGTAACTCCCTCCTCCATTCAATCTGTATGTAACTTTCTGCAAAGTATTTTTGAGGTGACCTGGCCTAAAAAAATTTTTTTACAGGCTACAACAACAGTCTATTCAACCAGTCACATTGACAAGCCAACATTACACACCCACACACTCATAGTGAAAATAGTCAGGCAGCATGTTTATGTTTACTGTTGGTCCATGCTACAAGGTAGCATGCTAGCACCAAGCTAATTTGGCACAACAGCAACCATGGCTGCAATGTGAGCAGCATGAAATTAAATATTAAAAAAATTAAACTAATAGTGCTTCTTTCTGGTTTGCTGTATTTTCTGGTTTGCTTCTTCACCTTGGTCTGCAGGTCTCAGAGGGCAGCAAGACGTACATGCATTTTAACTAGTGGAAGCTGTAACAGCCAAGTATTTGCACACGCGCATCACAGCAGCAAGCTCAAGTTATCATTTTACATGAGTGATGTAGAATGTACAGATCTAAAACTGAAAATGTCCTGAAAGCTTCTTGCTGGCAGCACACCGACTGTGTAGTTCCATATTTATAGGAAACATTAAATGCATTTGAATTACGTCTTCTTGTACACATCATTTCACCCGTCAGTGCAATACTGTATGACTTTGGAGAAATACCCTCACACTTATCAGCATTGTCTTTCTTTTAACCTAAAATTGAACAAATTATCAAAGTAATTGAACATTTTTGTGACATGTTGATGGTTTAAAAAAGGTCTTTGACATTCAGGCCAAATATCACCCAGTTTTCAAGCAGAAATCAATGTTGAATCTCAGTTGGTGCTCACTGGGTAGTCTGGTAGTGCAGTATACATTTGTACCTAAGCCTTCCTTTCTGAACTTATTTTAAATAGATATTTACTGTAATCACAGTGTGTTTTGGCCGAATCAGATAGCTGCTTCACATTTATTTAAAAAAGAAAATTGAAAAATACAATCAAGAAACATTAGATTTATTGAAATCTGATTTTCAGGTGCATATTTCTCTTCCAGACATGAGCCAGTGTGTGGAAGTACCCTGTGTGGCAACAGGAAGAAAGCAAAGCTTCTTACAGATGTTCTGACCTGCTGTGTGGTGTTTATCTGATTCCATATCAGTCCAACTATCAGATGTTGTTGAGGGATCACTGATCTATGTGGGTGAGGGGTTGGTATGAAAAGCCACCTGAAGCTGGTAACACAAGGGTCTGTGTTGTAGTTTTTCATGCGAGTTATCTGTTTGTAGGTTATTACAAACAACCTACCCAAGCTGTTACTGTGGTAATTAAAGTACTTAAGTGCTCAGGTAATTCATCTTTGCTGCTTTACTGGTGTATTACCACCACCCCTTGGATTTAAGAGGCACCCACACTGATAGGCATGTATCCTGGAAAAAACAAGACAGATTGCAATCAGATTTGTAATCTGGCCAACAAAGATACATACAGTCTAACCAAAGTGACTAAATCTAACCTGTTCTTTTATCCATATGTGAGACACCTGAAATGACAGGGGTAAGTGGGGCCAGATTATTGAAACCCAAGACCCTTCAACTTTTTTTAATCCTCAGTCACCCATAACTTTTCTGCAGCTTCAAAGTTAGAGAAACATTTTGTCCACATTATGTAATATTTGAACATTTAAACCATGACCACAGAGCAATTCTGATTGGTGGAGCTGTGCATCATACATGAGAGCTCTAACATAACATCCTCAACACCCCTCTCAATTATTGTCATAACTGCTTGTTTTGACCATGCAGGGTGCCCAAACTTTTGCCTCAGGTGCTTCTCCTTTCTTGTTATTTTGAAACTGTAAAAGACTAAAAATTAAAAAGTAATCTTGCTTAAAATATTGAATAAATGTGTCATCTTTAATATTTTGCCTTTTAGAGATTAGGTCATCTTCACAGTAAATGAAATTTTGATCAT
>JAPZEB010000006.1:26686535-26698156 GCA_029783705.1 Chaetodon striatus
CTCCCGCACCTGGGATCGAACCAGGAACCCTCTTGCTGTGAGGCGACAGTGCTAACCACCACACCACCATGCTGCCCTGTTTCACTTCAGAAAAAACATAAATACCATTATATAAAAATACTTCAATTCAAATAAATCAGTAGTCATATGTCAATAAAATACTTGAGTAAATGTATTTTTGCTTCTTTCCACCAGTGTTGGTTTGATATATGTACATTATAGCAATCTGGCTAAAAACAAACTAGCTAATGTCTATATCAGCAACAATGCTAAATGTATGTGTATGTTTTGTAGCCTATATCAACAAGTAAAACAGTGTTTTTTTTTAAAAATATTTTTAAGTTGGAATCTGTCATTACGTAAAATGGATGAAAATATAAATACTCATCCAGTCATTTTACGTAACGACTGGATGAAAATATGAATATTCACATTTCAAAACATCACATACTCACAACTAACAAATATCGAAAAAGCACATGTGGTTTGTAGTCTGCATTAACGTTTTAGATAAGCCAGGCAGCTGAATAACCGACCGTTCAAAAGAGAATGGCAACATTGAATTTTGGTGGTCATAGGCCAAGGTCAAGGTCAATGTGACTTTGTCTGTCTCATTCTTGTGAACACGCTATCTCAAGAACACACTAAGGGAGTTTTACTCAAATATGGCACAAACCTTCACTTGGACACAACGATGGACTGATTAGATTTTGGTCATCAAAAGTCAAGGTCACTGTGACCTTGCATTGTCATATTCTCGTGAATGTGATATTTCCAAAACATCTTGAGGGAATTTCTCCAAATTTGATACAAATGCCTATTTACACTGAGCAATGAACTGGTCAGCATTCTGTAGTTGAGGGTCAAAGGTCAATGTCATTGTGATCTCACAAAACATGTTTTTGGCCATAACTCAAGAAATCTTGCTCTAATCTAATAGGATATACTGATAAAGTGATGGCATTTTATATCCTACAGGCCAAAGGTCAGCTTTGCTGTGACATCATAATAGTTCACATTACAAAACTTTTCTAGCCATTATTCACTGTCAATAGCTCAAGAACAGAGGGGAAACCTTTGGTCAGATACTACACTGGTGACACTATTCTTGGGTGCCCACACTGAAACTGCTGATTGTATAGATCTTCTGTGCTGCTGGCGTGAAGATGTGTGTGATGCATTCATGTTTTCACAGACATGGATGTAAACTGTAAGAGAATCCTGACTTGTGTGCGGAGGCATGCAACCATGGGTTGGTAATAAGTTGACAGTTCAGGTGAAATGTCAGAAAAAGAAAAGAACAAAATCCAGAAATGTTTAGAATTGGTTGCAAGACTGAACTTTGAACTTTTTCTTAAACTGCAAACATACACCAAACAACTAAGCAGGAGCCAGAATGTACATAACAGAGTTTCATACTGACTTGTTGTTGAGATCAGCTACTTGAGATTTTGGAGCATTGTCTCTTTTTGTTTTTCACCCTCACCTTCTGACCTGACTGATGTAGCTGAGCACTCAACAAGAAGGGCCACCTCAGAGCAGAAAACACCATCTGAGAGCAAATGTGCGGCTGCATGATTATCTCTCAAACCTATTTGTCAGGTCGTAGATGTGCCAGCAGAGTATGTGCATGCTCGTGTGTGTCTCCTATAGTACTCTCCTTGAAAATCAGTGGCAAAGTATGTTCTCTTGTTATAGCAGTATACTATATAGATAAATCACAACCACACTGTGTTCAGAGACTGGTACCAAAATTCATAATGGATCTGAATAACAGAGATGTCTGGGTGCATGTTTGTTTGTGAATGCACAAACTTCAAAATCTCACTCAGAGTGAGGTCAGACAGGCCTCCTTTAGGGAGAAATGCATTATGGATGGCACCATATCACCATCAATAGGCCTCTGGACTCGAGGAAAAGCCTTTAGATCTGCACTCTTGGAGTGAATGGATGGATGGATGAGAGCTAGATAGCTGGATGAATAAATGGTGGTTGGAGTTTGACACACACATGCAACACACACACAATACCAGATGTGTTTTTATGTGCGCCTAAATAGTGTGGCAAAACTTACCATATTAGGTGCTCCTCATTTCACGGCACTGTTTACCATATGAAATATAAACTACTCTGCTATACTATCCCTTGTCTTGGGTCTGCTGTTAGCTACCGTTATTTTGGCCAACAAAAAATATGCTTTTCATCCACCAGTCTCCCTGGCCAATGAGACAAAAAGTTTTCATACACTGATAATGGTTGATGGATGGATTGGCAGGTGAACAGATTAACAGATGGTGAAGTGGATAGATAACGGGTGGTTGCATGATGAACTTGATTTTCCTGAGTCAAATATTGTTGTTTTGCCTGAAAAAAAAAAGAAAGAAAAAAAAGAAAAGACAAAAAACTTGCCTTTACAACATCTTGCTCAATTGTTGAGATAATATGATTATAAAATGAGTCTTTATTCCTGTTTTTCCTCTTTGTCAACAAATACTTTGAAAGGAAAATCCTCAAGAAAAACAAAACCAACAATGCATCAGTAATTTCTGACTTCCACACTCTGTCTGTGGCACTCAGCCCCAAGCCTATTGTGTCCCTGTAAAGACATAAATCTTTAAAAAGCAAACACATATTTACACTTAAGAATAATAGAGACACAATACTTTTGTTTTTGCTCCCATTTTTCATGAGATGAAACAAAAGACCTGGGACTTTTTTCTATGCACACAAAAGGCTAATTCCTCTCCAATTGTGTGCATAAATAAAATCTGTCAGTGAGCACTTCTTTGTCAAGATCATCCATCCACCTGACAGGTGAGGCATATCAAGATGCTGATTAAATAACATGATCGCTGGGGCAAGGTCACAAATGAGCATGGTTTACACTGGACAATATTTGCCTGCTATTCAAATTCATTCATTGCAATGACGGACAAATAAAACATTTGCTGCTGATGGAAAAGCAAATTTGCTTGGGAGGATGGAGCCTATCCCAGCAAGTTGCCAGACTATCACAGGGCTGACACATGACCTAACCTGCATGTATTTGGACTGTGGGAGGAAGCTAAGAAAACCCACACTGACTTGGGGAGAACATGCAAACTCCACAAAGAAGGGCTCTCACCCTTGGATTCAAACCAACCTTTCCCAGGTTCGAACCAGGAACCCTCTTGCTGTGAGGTGACAATGCTGACCACTTCATCAGCATTATTGGGCTACATGGCACAGAAGAATATGATTTATGAAGCTCTAGATACACATACAATAACTGTTAAACTGCGAAACCCTGGTTCCACCCTGTCCTCAAGTCTTTACAGTTGAGTAAAGTAGTTACATAGCTAAAGCTGCACTTAAAAAATCTAGGTTGTAAAAACACATAATTTTCCTCTAACAAACAAAAACTGTGATTCCTGGATAAAATGTCTGTTTTGGGTGAATTGAATGAAAGCGGTGTCTCATCAAGCAGATATCTGAGAAATACTCCGGCTGTATATTTTTCTCCCCCCAGCTCCGACAACCCAGCACTGCAGAGGCTGCCTGGCCTTAGACGACGTGGGAGTTCCAAGTGTTTGAGACAGTTTGTCTCAGAATTCGAAGGAACACTCACCTGTGTTGATTTTTTGAAGGAGGGCAAATTGCTCCTGATTGCAGTCTCTCACCTCTGAACTCCATGGATTATTCATCCTGCAATGTGAAAAAGCGATGGTGACATGCTGTGTGTACGTGTGTGTTTGCATAGGTCTACTTCAACAAGCTCATAAGCTGCTGTGCATGTGTGCAGGTGTGTGTGTGTGCAAGCGGTATGTTTGACACTTAAGCTGATACTTTTGGGGAATTTTAATGTTGGCTCTTAATGTCTGACCTCATTTGTATGTATGCTATTGTAGAGGTGTTGTTGTTGTCATCGATACAATCACCTAATTTACTATGCATCCAAACATAACACCAATATGAAAACTTTTTCGCTTAATATTTATCCAAACTTTCAGTCCTTTCAGATGCATTGCCTTTGTTAGGTCTTTGTGATCATTTACAATCTGATGATTGACTGGTTTAATTTGTCTTAGTTTTAAGTTGGATCCCTTGAGTTGCTTCTTTTGTAAATGTCTCCCTTTTATATGGCTCATTGCCATATTGGCAATCACAACTGACTAAATTTGAGATTCTGCAAGTAATGTTTCCAGTTTGCCAATTTAGCAATCATGATTATGACTGCTCTTGCTACAACACATCATTTACCTATTGTTTATTCCAAACAAAACATGTAGCCAGAGCTTTTGTGGTAGATTATGACTGAGCATGAGCCCAGTCAAATAAGTTCTGGCACTAAAGTATCAAATGCAGCCTTGCTCTACTCCAAATATCTGTCCCAGATTTATCATGGTTTCAGAGGTGCAGACGTATTATTTGGGCTCACAATGAGTTTCCATTAGAAGCACTCAGGCCAACTCTGGGCCTGTGTCATCTCCTGGGCTTGGACCAGTGTATGTGGTCCATCTCCAGCAAGTCCTCCAAATGAAACCCCAAAATACAAAGTCAATGATTTACCTCCAGAACAACACATATAGCATTATCAGATGAGTCATTATTTTGCTAGTAATACAAAATAAAAGCAAAAACAAACAAACAAAATCATGATTGTAAATACACTAGCCATGGGTTATCAGAATAATTGTAATCTCTGTGATCTTTGATCTGCCTCTGTGACATTTAAATCAACTTTCTGTCATTCTTTTTTCCCTCTTCTCCATTTCTCACAAGCTCCCATCCTTCTCTCCCTCTTCCCCCACCTTCCTTCTCTTTGTTTCCCATTACGACTTCTGTCTCTTCTTGGCTAATAGTCGAGTATCTGCCTGCGACGCTGATGAGGCCCATTAGTGCGAGTGAGCCGCAACAAAGGAGGATCACAGCTCTGCAATGTAATGTGATGAGCTTCCTCTCTCTTATCAATTCCAGGAAACATTAAAGGAGTACGGGAGGAAAAACTCTCATTTCATACACCCATAATTAAATGACACAGACGGGTTGATAGTCCCTGGACCATTGTGAATCCAAATTACGCAAAGTAATGAAGGAAAGCACTTTTAAACTGGAGGTAAAAAGCCAGAGAGGCTTTGAAATCATCTTCATGCTTCTGCTGCATTTTGCATGTTTTGTCTACATTTATATAGTTGTAGGTGTAAATTTACCTGACAAAACGGAGACATAACAAGCTGCACCACTTATTTTAATTTCAATTATGACTTGCTTTGATGTACCTATGCTGTTTTTAATAGAAAAGGTTATTCACAGTACATGTCTGTGCGGCAAGGGAAGTCTTCCTGACTGAATATTTTAGAATGCATATATCACTCATGCATATAATATAAAGCCACAGACTTGCAGAGCTACTCTCACAGCCTTATGCACACAGAAGGTTAGTTGTGCTTAAGGTAGAGGGCACCTGAGAATGAGTGGCCATGAATTTGGCAATGTGTGCTCAGACAGAACTTACACTGAAAAGCTGAAAGTAAGTTTATTTTTTTTTTTTTTTTTTTTCAGTTTTCAGTTCACTTTTTTAATGTTGCAACACCAAACTAAAACATCACTAAAACTCAAACATACCATAATTTACCTTCAAATATTTAGTCACCCTAATAGCAAACCTTTCTTTCCCCTTCTTGGTGCAAAGCTTGAGACAAATTAAAACTACTTCCTACTTCCTATCTGATTTCCAGCGTTTTAAACTTATTTACCAGCTAAATATAATTTGTAGCTTCTTAAAATATGAAAAAATATAGTTATAGTGAGATACTTGCTACAGTCACATTTCTAGTGGTGATGGCAGGGGAAAAAAAACAAAGAAAAGCAGAGCTTTACGGACAGTACACATAATAAATATGCCACAAAAATTTCAGTAAGTGAGTATGTGACTGTGTGGCATGTGCACAAACAGTGAGCAGCAGCAGCGACCCCACCATCTGACACCAACATACTGTGATGACAGGGAACGACATACATATCAACAGCCGCGTAGATGTAAATGAGACAGACTCGGACTCAGTAGGGGACGGATAGCTTTTATCAGAGGGTGCCACAGCAAGCTATACATGCTGTCTGTGGACAGTCTGAAACTGACTTGACTGCTTAATGTTGCTACAAGCTGATGACACTGGCTGTTGAAACGAGTGACGGGCTTTACATTCTAAAACCAGCCACTGGTGATATTTCTCTGCCATGTTCTAAAATGGTTTATCTTGTTGCAAATCTTTGGTCTGAAAAAGGCTTAACAAACAAGCAAAATCATGTTACATACTTAATGTAAAATGACCTACAAATGTAAAGTTGCATAGGTTAGGTTAAAGCAAGTAAAGTTATGACGGTAAGGTTAAAAACACGGTGATGACGTACCTTAATACAACTCAAAGTTCACATGGTTTCACAAGGGAAATGGACACCTGCCCTCTGGGTGAAACACCTGTTTGTTTGAGTCTTTCACCATCCCAACCTGCCTCGCTACATGGATTTTTACTCTTACTACTACTTTCTTCTTTACTCCCATCAGCACATGGTCAGGTGATTACTTGGGGTATATATGAAGTACTGGTTGATAATTATGGGATTCTATGTGAATTTTGTTGCATTACTTTTGATAGGTATATGTATTAACAGTGCACGATCACATATATTGAACATACAGCTGTCTGACA
This sequence comes from Chaetodon striatus, assembly GCA_029783705.1. Lineage (NCBI taxonomy): Eukaryota > Metazoa > Chordata > Actinopteri > Chaetodontiformes > Chaetodontidae > Chaetodon > Chaetodon striatus. The sequence goes on from JAPZEB010000006.1 coordinate 26,693,225, forward strand.
AACATTTCTAATAGCAGTAGTTTTGTCAAAGTGTACCTTAACAAGAAATCCTTTTTCCACCGAGGTGTAATGAGCCAGCACACACCAATACCAGAGCCCTTACCTAAAGAGATGTTACTTTTTACATCAATTAAAATGTCTTGTTTGAGTTTGGCCTTTTGTGGATGTTAAATTCATTCTTAACTCATGGAGACAGGTCAAACACCCTGCTAACAGATGTTGCCATCACAGAAGCTTTTCTTCTTCTGACTGGAAAAATGCATTCTGTTGGCTCCACATCAGAAATTGTTAAAAGATAGAAAATACATATCCAAGATATAGTCTGTTGACCAACTAGTTAAGGCACATTGGACACATAACTATGCTTGACTTAAAAATACAGTTGGTCGTCAGCCTGAAAATCCTGTTAAAGGTCCTCATTTTGATGTGAAATGATTTTGTTTGTTTCTTTTATTAAATTTTTGGTTTTCTTTTTTTGTACTCTCAGTTTCCATGGTGAGAGGAACATACAGTAACCTTTGTGATGTCTCTCACTTTTGAATATTGAGCATTTCTTGTAGTAATTTGTATAATCTGTGAAGAGAGGAGTTTCAATCTGGAACTATTGTGGCAAAACAGATTGGACAGAGTTTTAACATTCTCACTTCATCTGCAGTGTAAACTGTAGTAAAAAATTGCCTATAGCAGTATTTCAGAGGAGTGGTACACCAAAATGTGAGTGAAATCGACCACATTTTTTAATGTAGTTTTTTTTTTACCTTTACTCAAGGCTAGCCAAGACTTTGAGTGCCTGTATTTATATTGGAACTTCTGAAATATGTTATATTTGCACCACACATATCCTTGTAGTCTGATATACTTGTTTCGACGGACTGATGTATTTGTTTTATATCTATTTAAATGGCAGAATAAAAGAGAACAGGACTAAGTGCCAAAGAGCCTAAAGAGAAAGAAAAACAAAAGCCAGTTTCAGTTCTCTGGGTGTAACAGATGAACAGACACTTTGAGAGAAGCCCAGCACTCCCCTGGTACGAAGCACATCCGGGCTCCAAATTCATCCTCATTAGTTTCCCATGATGAGTTTAATGAGCACCTCGTTGGGAAGGTTTGGCTTGGCCCGCTGTCCTCTGGGTCCTCTGGCATCACAGGCCCGAGAGTCCCTCAGATAGCAGAAGCTGATGAAGCGACATCCATCATCAAGCAGAGGCAAGAGGAGTCGGTGAAGGAGAGAAAGAGAATGAGGGAACAAAACCCAGACAGGGAGAGGATGGAGAAAACGAGGGGGAACGACAGGGAACAAAGCAGATGGAGTTGAGAGAGGGTCTCCCAATGGATGAGGGACAGGGGAGATTAGCAAAGCCACATCCATCATCCTACAGAGTAGAGAAAAGGTGAAGAAGAAAAGGAGAAACACAAAATGGTGAGACGAAGCAAAAAAAGCCTCGAGAGAAATCACATTTTCATGACAGAAGGCAATAAACAGCGTGAGTGTGATGTAACACAGCGCCTGGCAGCCACCGATGGCAAATATTTGCTTAAACAAACTGCATATCTGTTCCCCTTAAATCCCTTAAACTGCTCTTCTCACAAGCCCTGAAGCCATAGGGATGGTGAAGCACATTAAGTCAATATATTACAGATAATGAAAATCGCTAGTCTTCACGTTGCACAGTTGACTTTTGCAAGGCAGTACGAGCTCAGGCATGTGACAACAAGTTCACATTTCCCCCAGGTCAACGGGAGCACCGTAAAAAATGGTGCAAATAATAAAAACACTCCAAAAGGCACATGACATTTACCTGGCACTACTGACACACAGAACGCTCCCTTGGAGCGGAAAGGACTCCCCATGAGCTGTAAATTGCAAACATAAGTGCAGGGAGTTAGAGAGAGACAAGAAGAGGAAATGGTTGAAACATCATGCAAATTTGACTGAAGTCAGACTATTTCCAGGCAACAAAATCCAGTTTCTCTGCCTCATGATCCAATTGTCTTGTTACACAAATACATCACATCTGTTTGAAATGGTAAGTCTGCACAGACTCTCTTGATCTTTGACTCTGAGAGATGGCACATAAAGCTGCCCAAGCCCCTAGCCCTTGCATAGTGGTCACTGCAGTGGACTGCTTTTTAAAAGCCAGCCATTGTATATGCATGAACTTTGATGCTGTGGTTGCATGTTAGTGACAACAGTGGACTACAGTGTGTCATGCCACACTGTGGCACCCACTGTCCACTTGTGGTAAGTTCAAAACGCATCTCTCAAAACCAAGATGGCCGATGGAATGCGAGAGATGTTGAGCAGCTTAGAAATATCTCATCAATCCATCTATAAGAGGAGACGGTAACATCAAGTAACAGCCAGGGGAGAATACAGTTGTTAAAATTAGAAGTACTGACCTCATGTTGGGAGGAAATTGTGATTTTTGGTGGCAAATCAATTGATTTGTGTTATTAGAATGTAACCTGTAGTTTTTGTACAAAAAGAAAAGATCTTGACCAAGGTAGACATGATTAATGCATGCTGAACCAGGAAGCCCTGAGTTTCATTAACAGCATCTGGACACCAAAGCAAAAATCAGTGGAATGTGAAATGACAAATTTCTTTTAAAAAGAGTTTGATTGTGTTGTGCTGATTTAATTTTCTATTTTCTCCCTTATTTTTCTCACAGTCTTTATTTATTTCTAGTGACCTATGCTATCATTTAAATATATTTGCCTTTATTTGTGCATTTAGTGTATTCACAGGAATAAAAAACAAGTTGACTAAACAATTAAAAAAGACAAGGTCCAAAGTGAAAGGCAAGTTAAGGAACACAGATTTTGCTGTGTACGAATCAAACCCTCCACTGACAACCATTAGGTCACAACTAAACCTTTTTATATGCAGCAACAACCCACTCATCTCTCTGTTTTAGAATTTAGATTGCCTTTAACCATCACTTGTTTTTCCAATCTCATAAAGTAACTAAGTATGTACAGATTCCAGTGATAGGAAAGGTTTCAATTTAAGAAAGTGCTGTAGATAATTGTATTTCCAACCTTTAAATGAAGTTATAAAACTGAGAATTGCTACCACCATTTTCTCCAATCTCGTGGGCTCCTTGTGCCTGATAGAGTGAACACAAGTACCATTAGAGCCCTGGTGAATTGGTTGGAATTAAAAGAGATGTTTGTCATTGCCCGTGAAGTCAAGCGTTTGCTTAGTCGAGCAAATTCAAGTAACCCAGTTTACCAGCGTTGTGTTGCCTCTAGCAGAGAACACGAGTGAGCAAAAAGAGAAATAAGGAAACAAATAAATTAATGAAGCAGATGACGTACTGATGGGGAGGGAGAGGAAAGAAGAAAAAAAATATACAAGCAAGAAGATCTCTGAGCAGCTTGTGCCAGCTGAGAAAAGAACCTGCGGGGGGTTATGCAAATGTCCGAGTCATAGCCTGTCAAGAAATCCAAATTCAGCTCAAGCACGTGTTCGCTCTCACCCTCTGTGGAGTCCTTACACGCTTTATTATTCATTTCCAGACATCACTTGTGGCTCCTGGCCATATTTTTAGAGAGCAGAGAGGGAAACATCCTTGAGAAGCGTCGGGCAGCGAGACGGGGAGCAGTGTTAGCACTTCAGTTCACTCCAAAGGTGTTACCAATCCCTGCGGACGAGCACAGCCCCACAGAGGAATGGAGGGGATGTAAAATAGCATATGGCCAGGCACTATCATTCTAATTGCAGCTGCCTGTGAATGACCGCCTTCTGCACAGGACACTAAATCCACCTTGTGTTGCTGAACGCACTTGCATCTGCTTATCTCTCTCTGAGAGCACAAGAACACTTCTGTGCTTAATAAACAGGCCTCCCTTAAGAAGCTGCTGCGCAGAGAAACAGCAAGAACAGCAGGAAAGAAGAATTAATCGTATTGCTGCAACTTATACACACTTACAAACCATTCCCCCTCAAATGTAGGTTGAAAGCACATTTGGCTAAATGTACAGAAAGTTATTACTGAGCAGGTGCAGGCTGAGTTTGGTACATGCTCTCTCTTTTCTTTTGTTTTATTCCTACATTTTTGCTTCCAATATCTTCCTGCTGTTACTGCACTGGTGGCTTTGATTGTGATTACTCAGTTTCAAGGACCATACAAGTGGTTTGCATATTTTAGCCCATTCATTACCAAAAAAGGCAGCATACATTTAAAAATTGGGGAAAAAAATGGAAATGGCGGTAAAAAAACATCATTATGGTCCAAAATAGCCCTGATCTCTTCATCCTACTCTCACTATAAAGAAAGGACTTTCTGCCCGTCTTTATGTTTGTCCTTTGCATATCTCAAGAACTGCTCATTCGATCTACTTCACACTTGGTGGGTGTATTGTTGGGGACCCAAGGACATGCAGAGTCCACTTTGGGCCAATTTAGATGCATAACACATTCCATATGATTAAACTTTGAGTGGACAAGGCTCTGTAGACTACAGATCACTTTTGCTGGATTTACTAACGTTACATCCAAACACGGGCGGCATGGTGGGGCAGTGGTTTACATTGTGGAGTTGGCATGTTCCTCCCATGTCAGTGTGGGTTTTCTCCAGGTACTCTGGCTTCCTCCCACAATTCAAAGACATGCAGGTTGGGGATAGCTTAATTTGTGACTCTTAATTGTCCATAAGTGTGAATGTGAGTGTGAATGGTTGTTGGTTTCTATATGCCAGCCCTGTAATACTCTGGTGACCTGTCCAGGGTGTACTCCGCCTCTCGCCCAATGTCAGCTGGGATAGGCTCTAAATGAAGTGACTGAGGTTGCTTTCAGACCTAGAGGGTGCCTGCTTTGGTCAGAATCAGGGATTAATTATGTTACAAAGTTGCATAACTGACTAGAGTTTATTAATGTTTTCACGGCAGCATTTACAAGTGGACCAGATAATCTGCCTGCGAGAAAGC
>JAPZEB010000006.1:26728889-26739755 GCA_029783705.1 Chaetodon striatus
TCTTACATTTTACAGTAAGCAATCAGAATCAGAATCAGAAATACTTTATTGATCCCCAGGGGGAAATTGTTGGCGTTACAGGTGCTCCTTACAAGTGTAGAAAGAAGTATCATATTGTGCAATTAGTGCAATATCCTCTACTGACATGTTCCACTGTTTGTTTGTTTTTTTCCAATAAAGCTGAAGTAATTATTCAAAACAGATTTAATGACAGATCTGGACAAAGCCTTGGGAAACCAATCACTCAGCAACCAGTGGGTGACAGATATAACTAGGAAGGAAAAGTGAGTGGTTGTTTCTATCCGACTGCTGTGGTGTGTTTCTGAGTGTTCTATAATTTATGAGATCTTCTAAAAACATCCTCCAAAGGCAAATCATTCACGGAGTCCCTGTGTGGAACATGCAGCAGCAGCAGCTGTGAAAAAGACAATTTAACACAACTAATCCTCGACAACCACCGCTGGTTTTGTTTTCCTCTCACGTGATTGATCGGACAGAGGTATTGATCGGCTGGAGATCGCCCAACTGTGGTGGGTTGTGTGCGTGCGTGTACGCCAACGTGTTCACTTGATGTGAATTATGCCTCAATCATTGATTGTTTGTCCTGATTCATCTGAAATCCTTTGCAGGAGAGGCACTTTCCTGTTTAATCCATCTCTCTGATGTCTGATAGCTTTTGCTTTCACATGGCTCATAATGATCACTTTTCCTGTAACACTGGAAATATGGAGACTGTCGCCTTTTCACTAGGAGGTGACGGGGCTCTGCGTGACTTCTTTTACTGAAGGCATACTAATCCAACATCTTTCCTTTCCTTTTTTTTTAATGTTTTGGGCTTTTATTTTTTGTTTGTTTTCTTTCCCTTACTAAATGTCATCAAGATATTAACTGGTATTACACTGAGATTATCAATATCTGCCCACAGTAACTATGGTATTGCTAGCCAAAGTTAGACTAGCAGTCTTTATTCTAGGCTAAGGTAATGACCCTCTGGCTTCTGGCAGACATGAGAGTAGTATCTCCTTATCTAACACTCAACAAGGGAGTGATTGTGCTGGGAGATCATCTAAAAATCAATGAATAAACATTCAGCACACATGGTATAGAGTATGAATTACTTTAAAGAAGCACTGGTATGGCCCTTTCAAGCAGCCAGGCTTCTCTTTACTGTCCAACAGCATCTAGCAGCCTCATAATCATTTATACAAGCGTCTGTGAATACCAATCAGGGCCGGCTGATGTGTTCCTGCTGCCTGTTTGGCAGCGAAAATAAAGGGCAGAGCGGGAGCTGAATGTTCATCATTTGATATTAACACCAGACAAAGCAGGCCTCTTTGATCAAGGCCCGAAGGTCAACCGCAACAGCTGTTGCGACGCGCCGACAGGAGGCAAACCTTTTCTTCTTCACCCCGGGGGATGGCAGCCTCCCACCAGGCAGGAGCTGCCCTGCGTCTGTGTTGAGAAATCTCATGACAGAGTGGACTCAGGTAGTATTCTTGAATTCCTTGAGGGAGGAAAGAGACAAGTGCGACCCTTTTAAGTAGCATCCCACACTCACACACACACACACACACACACACACACAAGACCATACCTGCATAGATTTTCAAGCTGCTGTTCCCTTCATCAAATTTATATCTATTTTTTAGTACTATAGTATATTAAATTGTTGTTAGTTGTATGCAAGCAATGTACACGCTGTCCACCAGTGGCCACTTGAATCCTATGGAGCACATGGTTGGTCAAAATCAATGCCTTAGAGAGAAGGAGAAGCTTCTCACTCACTTTTTCTAAGATCAAACAATTCTTTGGGGCCTCTTTTTTTTATCTCCTCTCCCCTTTGAGCCACTTTGATGTAGCCGATAGCCTATAGCTACATGCAGTGGTTATGAGGTTGGTATATTGTTGAGAAGTCTGGCCTTTAAAGAGAAAACCTACCATGAAACACTGCAGCATTCTTAAAAGAAATCTTTTCTTCACATACTCAAGGTAACATGGCATGATGTATGAATAGTTATTTTGTGGGTTAAGTATTCCTTTAAGCCAATCTTTCTTGGGCCTTAACCAAATAGTTTTCATTACACAAACTCAACAAGACCTTTTTCTTCACAAGGCATCTTGGAACCCATTAGCATGCCATCATTTGCCATTTCACACTAAACACAAAATACCAATCAGGGTGATGGGAATGACATTAGTTTTGCACATATTTGGTCATAAACCAAAGTGTTGGAGAATTTAAAATTTCGACTCGATGATTCAGCAAGATGAAAAGCAAAAGGGAAACACAAAGTATTTTAATATATTTAAAGGGAGACATGAATGCATGTACTGAATTTCAAGGCAGCACATTCACTTGTTGAGGCATTTGAGTGAAAAATTAAAAAAATGTCAAACTCAACTGGCACTGCGGATAGTCAAAAGGGGCCAATTCATTGTGTAGATACTGAGTAATTCCAAAGGATAACAGAAGATGTTGACCTGCTAGCGTCACTGAATAAAAAGTCAAATCAACAATGTCATTTGGATTTATTGCCTGGGCATCTTGAATGTCCAAAGCAGTGGACTGATCAGCAGAGATACACTGCCATCCCTGAGGCCACACAGATAACATGGTTAAAAATATAAATGATGTCAAAGCAGGGCTTAAAACCTTCATTAGCTGATTCTTTTTTTTTTTTAAAGGCAAGCATGAACAAGCGTGAACACAACATTGACATATCATCAGTTTTTGAAGATAATATTAGGAATTATTGATTACACACTCAGAAGTTACAGTGCAACATTATCATTCAGTTGGAGTTGTGTTTTTGGCCACTTGCCGAATGTACTAACTCCTGAAATATCTGGCTCCTTAGGTGCTAAATGCTCCACCATGTTCACCGTCTAGTAACCAACTTTGTTGGCCATTTCTTTTACAGCTATTTTAAATAAAAAACAGCTGCCTGCTGTGAATACGAGAGTGGTGAGTGAACCACAACATTAAAGTTGCAGTCTGGACAGCTAAACAATGACCTGAACCTCTTTATTAAGCTCCATAAAACTGAGGGAAGCTGCCGCTTTGCTTGATAATTCTCTGTAGGTGCATCAACCTCTTAACATAGTCACACTTTTATTATGAAAATATCGATTATAGTTGCTTTAATGTTTCAGTTTTGGGGGACACTAATCTTAACAAAGATATTAAAAGTGTGGATAATGGCTTTGAAAACTGCTGCTGTACAGGATAAGATCAAGTTTGCTTTCCTTTGGCCTTACATTTTCTCCTGTATTTTCAATTTAAAAGTAATCTTTTCAGTTTCACTTTTTTATTTTTCAGATTTTATTCAAGCAGTGTTGATGTCCGTCTCAGTGATCATATAAAAATTCCCTCTGTGTGTTTGGGCACTCAGTCAGAAACGACACACATCACTGCCATCCGTTTACTAGTATTTTTTCCTCTTTATTCTTGATCTGTGCCCAGAATGTCAGAGTGGATCTGCTTTTAACTGCTGAGCCACAAGGTTGTTGCCTGCTGCTCTCGTACGTGTGACATTGATTTTCTTTTACATTCTGCCCTGTAACAGCGAGGTAACACAAGTTTACTTGTCACTGCAAATGTCAAGCAATCAGGTACTCTTAAAAAGGTCAGCATTTTATGGGATGTTTAACATGTCGAAGGGATTACAGCAGCATTTTCCCAGCAGAACGCAGGAGGGATCGCCGTGAATCTTAACACATTATCGAAATGGTTGTTTGACATCTGGACAACCTCACACTGTGTGACCTATGAAAGGTGAGAGAAACTCCAATACCCGTCCTTAATCCATTTCATCCATGGATGTACTTGTCATATTTTTTAAATGGCATGATATTTTTCATTTGAATAATTGCTTTTACATAACTCATAGGTTTCCATGCAGAATATGAAACACTGAATGAATATTAAGCACAGCAAGATCCACTCGTGGTCAGGATCCTATCTGCTTTGTGTTTAAACTTTTTATTCCAATTTAAATTTTAATCAATCTCAAACGGCAGCAGTAACAGCTGTATCCTTTCTCACTACATCCTCAAAGGTAGATTTTATCTTTGTTCTACTGATGTTGCCTCCCAAGCAGTTTATTTCAATCTGGAAAGGTTTTACAGGGTGCACGCAGGTGAATAGGATGAGGCTGATAACTTGAGTTAGTCTGGTAATTGGTTGTTGTGATACCCCGTCACCCACTGGAACAAATATGATTTTATGAGAACAAGGCACATTCCTAGGGGAGTGCCAGCTACTGCTCTGGAGCATGCCGTAGGATGAGCCCCATAGATAGGGCCTGTGACAATACATGTTGCTTGAATCTTTTACAATTTTTGCCATCTGAAAGGGATGCAAACTAATCTCTTCTTTTTGTTCAGAGCTGCTTGTTTATTTAAACACAGCTCTCCTAAACTCTTGAGATTCTAATCTGTGCAACAGTGTCGAACACATAAACCTGTGGAGGTCATGATGACAGTATTTTTTTTTCTGTACTGGATTCTAAAAGATGAAGGACTTTTTATTTGCAATGGATTATTTCTACATTTGGAAAGTTCTGCTTTAAAGTCCACTTGTAGGATTTAAGGGGATACACTGACAGAAACTGAATATAATAAGCATGTTTTCTATGTTCAAGTATCTTGAGGTCTTGTTCACGAGTGAGGGTAGAATATAGCAGGAGATGGATCGGTGGTTTGGCAATGTCCATATATGTCCGAACCTAACCTATAGTCATGAGCTATGTGTAATGACTGAAAGATTAAGGTTGCCGATACAAGCAGCCAAAATGGGTTACCTCAGAAGGGTGGCAGCCTGAGAGATAGGGTATGGAGCTCAGACATCGGGAGGGAGTTCGGAGTAGAGCTGCTGCTCCTTCGCGTTGAAAGGGGTCAGTTGAGATGTTTCGGGCATCTGATCAGGATGTCTCCAGAAATTTCCAGCTAGAAGGAGACCACAGGGCAGACCCAGAACACACTGGAGGGATTACTTATCTCGTCCAGCCTCAGAAGGTCTTGGGGTCCCCAAAGAGGAGCTGGAAAGCATTGCTGGGGATAGGGACGTCTGGAATACTCTTGTCAGCCCACTGCCCCTATGACCCGTCTTCAGATCAGCGGTTGAAAATGGATGGATGGATGGAGGTATGTTTTCTTTAGTGTATAATCACCTGAAAATAAGAATCATTGTTTTCATTACCTTAGATTGAGCTGTTTGTATCTATATAGGGAGCAGGTCATTGTCCACAGAGTTGTCCAAATGTTGCACCGCTATGTTTCTTCTTTAGTCCAGAACAGATAAACCAATCACTGGTTCTAGATAGGGCAATTCATGTTTTCATGTCCGCCATCATAGTTAGCAGCCACTCTGCAACAAACCAAACAGTGTAGAAAATTAATGGATTTTGCACATGAAACTGCTTTATACAGAGTTTTTACTGGTTTAAATCACCAAGTCTATTTGTGTTGGAGAGGAACAGACCTCTGTGGATAATTCGGCTCCTGGTAACAACCTCCTGAACATCTGTGTCAGAGAAAAAAGGCAAACACACATTAGTAGATGCTGGGCTAAGGGCCCATCAGTGAAAAACAAAACAGCCTCGGAGAAACACTGATTTGTAGTATCAAACTGCTTTATTCAGTGTTTTCACCAGCTTAAATCAGAGTCCATTTGTATAAGCCAGTAAGAGACCTCTGTGGATAATTTGGCTCATGCTAAAAATCTCCTGAACAATTAATACTGAAGGAATTTGAACCAAGTGTTCACACTTGGCACAAGGAAGAGCTTACAGCCAGTTGCAATCTGCAGTGCTTGCCACTAGATGCAACTTAATCCTATTCACTGCTCCGTGAATTGAAGGGTCTGAGTACAAATTTTTCATAGTTATGTTTTCATCATTAGGCCTACTTATCAACAGTAGCTCCTCCGGTACTCCACACACGATAGAGTGCCTTGTCTCTTCTTACCTGTTGATTATTTGATTTTCCAAAGCACCTACAAGTTGTTCACATCCACAGTTCAGTGGAGGAGACACTGGCACAAATTGACATACGGTGAGCTTTTTAAATATTTACTCCCAATATGTTCCTGCGTGCAGTTGGCAGGCTGTATTAAGTATGCTGGTAAATGTAGCTCTGATTAATAGATGAGGTTTCTGACTTGGCCTTTCTGTTGCCACAGATGGTGACCTCTTTCTTTGCTGTGATGAGGGAGGAGATGGAGGCGAGAAGGAGCACAAAGGCAAAGCAGCAAAGAGAACAAGGAGGAAGGAGAGGAGCCAGGAGACAATAGAGTCTGTTACTGAAATCAGGACACACTGATCCTTCACCAAACAGAAAATCAACCATGTCTGGCTAGGTTTTCGTTTAATTCCCTCCAGCTTTAAAAGGGAAAGCTACACCCACAGAGGGGGACCTTAAAGGAATACTCCACCAAAAATCTCATAAAACTCACTTTGGTAGGCTTGAAATATGGGTCTTAAAATTAGCGTTTGCTCCTCTTTTGGGGGACATCAGCTGTAGTCAGAAAATCCACAGATGTTAGGTATGAATACCAATGAAGACACAGTGTTACAGCAAATGTCAAACAATTACTCTTGCAGCATAATGCTCCACTGTGCGCTCATTATGTTCCAATCTTCACTTCACCAATGAATTGCTTTGCTTGTGGAGCGTGAGCTGTAAGGAGGCAATGCAAAAGTTTATTCAAGTATGTTGTGGAGACATAATGATCTTATTCACTGTTTTAATGTAAAAAAATAATAGAAAATCAATTAAATGTCTGCAGAGTTAGCTCTGTGATGTGTTCAGCTTAGCTTAGCACAAAGAAAGCAGGGGAAAACAGCTAGCATAGCTAGCTCTAAGGTGCATTTCAACAGCTGAAATAATTATGTTGTTTACGCTTTTTATACAGTAATTTAATATCTGTAGAAACAGAAAATGAGATATCTGGCCTCAAACAGAGGCACAGATGGTGAATACACACAAAACTGTGCTTCAACATTACGTACAAATGTTCTTTGCGCAAATCTGGGATTCATCAGTATTTTCTTACTACGATTTGTTTGTACTGAACAAATGTAGAACAGCCTCAGCCTGCTGAGGGAGACAATTGATGAGGGCCCTGCTGTCATTGAACACATACTGTAAACACACAGTTAAATGCACAACATATTAAAACATCATTCATTGAAATAGACTTTCATAGACAATAATATTTACAACTGTTAATTTAATAATACACACACTTATCTGACACCCTTTCATCCTCATTAATTATTGTCATAATTAAAATATTAAACCACAAAAACTAAGCGTCACAGTCTTTGCTTACAATGAAGTATGTGAAAATCTCTTGTGAAAACTCTGACTCAAATGCAGAGAACACACAGGAGACAGAGTAGGGTTAAAAAAAAATGCATGGTCTTCACTTCAGTCCGACAAGGTAATACATAAACAAGGATTCCAAAAAAAGCTAACAAAACAGACAGGAAGTAGGCAAACAATCATTAAATCCAAAAGGCAGGCAGTCAAAGTGAAAAACAAAATCCAGGGAATTAAATACAGAGATTGCTAGAAAGCTATGACACAAAGGAACAAAGACAATCTGGCAGAGACATGAGGAGCTGGTGGGTATATTTACGCAGGGATGGCTAAGAGCATAATCAGGGGCAGGTGAGTAAGTGGCAGCAGGTGATGAAAGGCGGGAAAACACAGGAATCTGCAATATCATGACAAAGTCCAGAATGTTACCCATTGTTGATTTTTATTTTTTTTTTTATAAAATCTGCCAGTGATGATAACCAGGTTTTAGTGCCATGAAATCATCATTATTACTAGGCTTGCTGGAAGATACTTCAGTGCATTCTTTAATGAGAAGCACATCTTCAGAGACCAGCATAACATGTTTGAATAGAGTGACGAACGAATGGCTTATCACCTAGTTGTGACTTCCAGGATATTCACTCATGGCCCAATACTGGTATGTCAGGGTGCAGAAACAACTTCACCCATTCCTCCATGATACACTGATAAATGTATTTCCATATATAGAGAAGTGGGGGATTGGACAGTGTGCTGATTGTAAATAGCGATCATGCGCCTGTCAATTTAGAATGATTGTGATTCAATAAGAAGAACAAAACTGGCAGGTGCGCACGTTATGAATCCGATGTTATTTCTGCAAAGGCACTTATTTTACGCACAGTGTAACAACATTTCTATGCAGATATTGAGCTTGATCTTAACAAGATTAACTGAATAAATACAGGTTATAATGATAATAATAATAGTAATAATTAAGTATTTTATGAAATGCACTTGGGTAAAGGTTATACACCTATACAGTAAAGAGTTATGGATTTAGACTCATTGATACTAGAATAAAGACCTTGTAAAGTTACTGTTAATCTTTTATTAAATGTACAGAGATTAAACTGACACTGACACTCTTCATCTAATGCTCAGCATGACAGCAGTTAACCAGCTGTCCAAAAATGTATTGAGTACTCATTGAAAGGTTTAATTAAATCTCAACTGAGACTTGCAGCTGGAAATGTGTTTCAGTTGCAAATGCCTGCACGTACAACAAACCCACATGGTCCACTTATAAAAGCCTTGCACCCCCTCACAGGTGTTTTCAATTAACATGGCTAATAATACCCCTGCTGTGGTTGGAGGTGGGCACAGCTATGCTGCGAACGATTGTCTGTGAGGTCACCCGTCAGGGAGATGTCAATCAAGCATCGTCTGCACACGCCCACACAGGTCTGAGAAGACATCTAATCAGCTAAAATAATTCAAGTCCTAACAACAATTGGAGTGCAGAGCTGTTAAATGCAGACTATGTAGTTTGTAGAATTAACTTGTTTAGAGCTTTAAACAGTCTAAATTTACTCTTTCCTCTCATTCATAAGGTTTTTTTCTGTCTCTTGCAGTACTCAGTACGATGCTCTGAATAAATGAACAGCAGCTCTAGTAACCCTCTGAATTCATGAAGAGCCGATTTCAGTGTCGGAGTGCTGATACCCTGAGTACCAATTTATGAGCGCGCACACCCACTCACACAGACACTGGTGCCAGCAGTGTTTGTTCAAGCCGCAGTCAGACACACACAATGCATGTCATCTGTTTCACTGTGACTGCACCGCTGAGTGAAGAAAATACAAAAGCTGTGAGTCAGGAGGAAACAGAAATGGAGAGACAGGGAGATGTGTTTTTGTGTATACGTTCATCTTTAAACACAGTAGGGACTTAAGTAGATATGCAAAGAAAGGAAAACACTTGATTTACTTCTTTGCTGTCAGACTGGAGTGTCCATAAATGTGCTACCCACATGTTTTTTTTTTTTGTTTGTTTAGTTTTTCAGTTCAGTTTTTGGTGACATGGCTACATTGTGTTGCTTTGACGATACAGCAGATTGGGGGCTAAAGTACATTTGAACAGATTAGTGAGAATCATTTTTGCAAAACAAACTGAGACAGTAAGTTAAGATGTTTATTTTAAAACATGAATAAATTTAGTCAGATGACAAACTGCGAGGAGTGTTGCAATTCTCACGCCTGCGTGGGGAAGTAGGTAGAAACACAACATGAGTAATCCAAGGACAGAAATAATTGCTACATCTGTTGTCTGGGAACTAAAATTTTGAATCATGCACCTCTTAAATAAAGAAATTAATCACTGCACCATGCTGGTAGTCTGGTAAGCTTATCATGTTAGAAGTCTAGAAACATGTGCTGAACTTTGTACAGGTATGCTTTATATCAGTATGGGAGTTCATACTTAATATTAAGACGCATCTTAAGTAGTTAAACAAAAAAATAACTCTAAATAGTGGAAAGAGCATACTCAGATCTCTTGGAATGGCTCAGTTGTCATCATATTGAACTTTAGTCACATGATAACAGGGGGTTGTATATGGGGGAGATGGTTACCCTTGTCTCTGTTCAAAAATGTCTAATAAGAGGTCACCTGGAGCATCTTTACCAAATACAGTATTAAAGTAATAGATGTAATGACATCACCCACTGGTTTGTGTACTCCTGTTCTGAAGCCTTGAGGTTGGCATTTTGGCCATCACTATCTTGGATTTTTGGAGCCAGAAGTGACCATATTTAGACAAGAGTGTGGAAATAACACTAACGCTAGCTATTAGCTTACATAGAATCGTGCATTTACAGCTATGGGGGACTGTGATGATACTAATTCATTCATTTTCTGTAACCGCATATCCTGTTAGGGGTCAAAGAGGGGCTGGTGCCTATCCCAGCTGACAATGGGTGAGAGGCAGGGTACACACTGGACAGGTCACCAGACCATCACAAGGCTAACACATAGAGACAGACAACCATTCACACTCACATTCACACCAATTAGAGAAATCACTTAACAAAGCCTGCATGTCTTTTCATTGTGGGAGGAAGCTGGAGTACTCAGAGAAAACCCACGCTGACACGGGAAGAACAAGCTCCTCACAGAGGGGCTCCCTGTGCTTAACAGAAAAACTGAACATCAAGCTCCTAGTGGGTCTTTTGGCACAGCCAAATGCTGAACAAGATTTTTTAAGGCAATCAAAATGTTATGATTAACTATCACAAACTGAAAACACAATAAAATAGCTAAGGTCAGCTTACAGACTGTGAATCTAGAGTTATGCCATGGTTACATTACCCTAACCAATCTTGTGCTGTGGAAGTGACAGATAACACCCACCTGTCATACAAAGTGGCCACACCTTTAATTATGCTTAACTTTAAGCCATAAAAAAGTAAACTGGTGTTTTATATAAAAATTAGCTATAGAGACCAAAACTTTTTTTGTACAATGCTGTAAACTGTTTATTTCTGCTGTAAAGATGGGCATTTT
>JAPZEB010000006.1:26823315-26846787 GCA_029783705.1 Chaetodon striatus
CAGACTATCACAGGGCTGACACATAGAGACAGACAACCATTCACACTCACATTCACACCTACGGACAATTTAGAGTCTCCAATTAACCTGCATATCTTTGGACTGTGAGGCGACAGTGCTAACCACTAAACCACCATGCTGCCTTATTTTCAACAATAAAAGTAAAATAAATTTCACGTTGATACAAAAATGTCCCAACAGACCCCGCTCTCCCCTCCATGTACTCGGTTTCACTCCACCACCAACAGTATTACACCCTAAAAATGATTATCATTGGTCCAATAAAGAGGCGATCATGCTTTCTTGAACTGTTTCACTTCCTGTTTTTTAACTTTCCTGATTCAGTTTCTGCTGTCGCTCTGAACCTCTTCAACTCCGCTCTCTATCAGCGTATCACTCCACAGGACGAGGGACTGCTTCACCTGCAAATGGTGAGAATTCAGTGTCGTAGAGAACCAAAGAAGAGCGAGAAAACCATTATTCAGACAGAGGCATTGTTGTTTCAGGAGTAAATGGTTTCATTGCACTTTTTATGTAGTGTCTCTTGATGTAGTAGCTCAGTCACTGTCTAGTTTGTTTAACCTTTAAACATAGTAAAGTATTATTTGCAGAGTAATTAAATCTGTTGTCTGCATGTCATTAAAAGGCTCAAAATGTTTCAATTTAAATCCACATTTTTTTTTCCTAAGCTATTAGTTTGTCTTCAACTTAAAATAATGATTTCTTAATTTCAGCACTGTATATTGTGTATAGTCTACATTTTTTGTAACAGGCTAAACATATGTATTAAAATACTGAGGGTATAAAAACAATTTGTATATTGATGTTGTCAGATAACTATTCATGTGCTGTTAATGTATCTGTAGGATGATTATTATCATGATTATTATTATTATTTACAGAGTCAACCTCTAATACTAATACAATTGAAAAACAGCGATGTAAATGTTCATTAAAGACCATCTAGTCAGTAACAGAAAACGTCCGTTGGGACAAAGAGCTGCTCCCCACAAAACATCATGTTAGCACAAAGGCTTGGTGTTTTAGTGAAGGTCGTGTTTAGGGTTATGGTTACAGTGTCAAATTTGTGTGTGTGTGTGTGTCCTCAGGCCGCCCTGTGGCTGAGCTGCAGCACTGCAGTGCTCCTGCTCTTGGTTCACATCACTCCGGTCGTCACACAGTGCGGGGGAACCCCAGGGATCCCTGGGATACCAGGCTCCCATGGGCCCAACGGCATGGACGGCCCCAGGGGAGAGAAAGGAGACCCCGGTGAGCTCACACTGGACACAACAACATCAGATGTAGTTTAAACATTCTGCCCACACATGTTCAGTTTATTGAACTTGTGTCTCTGGTTCAGTGAACTGGATCTTTTTCACGACTCGTGGGTTGACTTTGGCCAAGTTGACTTGAGCTTCACACTCATAAGTTCTTGTTTTATGATGCATAACTATTGCTGCGTTTAAACACCTAGCATACACGTTACTGTGGTGTTTTGAAACTCCTAAAACATAGACCTTTGACCTTTGTTTTAGCTGTAAAACTCTGGGGTTGTGTTTTAGTGTGGACAAAGGAAAAATGGGACTTTTGGAAGACACCCACATTTGCTCCCATTTGGCTCTCATCAGTCACATGTCAAGTCAAACAATACAGTGAACATTCAGCATTCACTGTGATTCATCCTTCTTGTTTGGGTACTTTCCAATCACCGTGGCTATCTCCACTGATGGATAATACTCCCAGTGCTGCATAAAAATTGCCATAGATATGTCGCCAATCTGTTTTCTGCCACCTTGACCGCCCTATACTAGCATAAAGCTCTGGTCTGACTTTCTCCGTAGTCTCCGTCTCCATCTTCGTAGTATTTTTTCTAACCAAGCAACAGCAGACAATCTGCCTGCTGTTCCCATTGCAGGCGCATGCCCAGTGTACACGGGTAGAATACAGGACGGTTTATTTGTGGAAAAAGAATATTTTTACATGATTATTTTTTTTAATTTTTACTATTTTCTTATGAACTGCTGCAGTTACTTTTATCAATACATATGTATATGTATATATATATATATATATATATATATATATGTGTGTGTGTGTGTGTGTGTGTTTGTGTGTGTGTGTATTTACAAACACACACAGACACATACACACACACATATATATATATATATATATATATATATATACTACCACCGGGATCACATCAGCTTTGACTTTACACATTTGTTTCAGCTGTTCTTTCAATCCTCGATACTTCTCCACCTTTTCATGTTCCTTCTTTCTGATGTTGCTGTCCGCTGATATCCCCACATCTACCACCACTGCACCCCTCTGATATTTGTCAACCACCACTATCCCGGGTTGGTTAGCCAGCAGCTCTTTGTCAGTCTGTAAGCTGAAGTCCCACAGGACTTTAGCTCTGTTGTTCTCAATCACCTCTGGTGGCGTGTCCCACTGGGATTTGGGTACTTCAAGTCCATACTGGGCACAGATGATATCCCAGCGACTTGGTTGTGCCTCTCCATGTATGCCGATCCTGCCTGTATCTTACACCCTGCCACTATGTCCTGGTCCGTCTCAGGGGCATCATTGCACAACCTGCACCTTGGGTCTGATCTGCTGTGGTAGACCCTGGCCTCTATGGCCCATATGCTTAGGGCCTGTGATGAGTAGTGCCTCCATGCTGTCTGTCAGTCCATTCTCCAGCCAGTGGTAGGTCTTCTTGATATCAGCCACTTCCTCTATCTGATAGTGGTATGCACCATGTAGGAGCTTGTCCCTCCATGTCTCTTGCTCCTCCACCTCTTTGCCTTTATCCGGTTTCTGTTGTCTGTGGCATTCACTTAGCAGCTCATTCTCTAAGGCCATCTTCTTGATGTATTCCTGGATTTGGGATGTTTCATCCTGGATAGTGGCTCTGATGCGCACTAGTCCTCGGCCTCCCTCTTTCTGCTTAGTGTATAGCCTCAGGGTGCTGGACTTGAGGTGGAATCCTCCATGCATGGTGAGGAGCTTTCTTGTCTTGATATCTGTGGCTTCTATCTCCTTCTTTGGCCAGCTTATGATCCCAGCTGGGTATCTGATGACTGGCAGTGCGTACATGTTGATTGCTCAGACCTTGCTCTGACCATTCAGCTGACTTCTCAGGACTTGCCTTACTGTCTGGAGGTATTTGGTTGTGGTCGACTTCCTTGTGGACTCCTCATGATCTCCAGTAGCCTGTATGATCCTAAGGTACTTGTAGCTGTCCTGGATATCTCCTATGTTGCCCTCTGGTAGGTCTACTCCCTCAGTTCTGATCATCTTGCCTCTCTTTGATACCATCAGGTCACACTTGTCTAATCCGAATGACATCCCTATGTCCTTGCTGTAGATCCTGGTGGTGTAGAGCAGCATTTCTCATTCTTGGCATACAGCTTGATGTCATCCATGCAGAGCAGGCGTCTGATTGTTACCCAACTTTGGCACTGGTATCGGTAGCCAGTCTTCTTGACGATCTGACTGAGAGGATTCAGGCCTAAGCAGAACAGCAGTAGTGACAGTGCATCCCCTTGGTATATGCCACATTTGATGTTGACTTGGGCAATCGGCTTTGAGTTGGCCTCTGGGGTCGTCTTCCACATTCCCACAGTTCTTTATGAAGGTTGTTAGTGTCCTGTTGATCTTGTATAGTTCCAGGAATTCCAGTATCCATGTGTGTGGCATTGAGTCATAAGCTTTCCTGTAGTCAATCCAGGCAGCACACAGGTTGGTCTTCCTGCTCTTGCAGTCTCGGGCGATTGCTCTGTCGAGTAGTAGCTGGTGCTTGGCACCTCTGGTGTATTGGACCATATGCCTGGTTATCTTAGTCACTATGATGCAGGAGCATTCATGTTGTGAAGAGACAGGTTACTGGTCTGTAGTTGGATGGGATGGTTCCCTTTGGGGGGCATTTCATGATCATGACAGGATGTATGATTCAATTGAATAAGAAATTTCAGTACAGAGATGCAAAAGATTAGATAATTTAGATAATTCATTATTATCCACCAGAAAGCAGTAACAGATATTTAATTATGGTCACATTTAAAAAAAAAAAAAAAAAGTATTTAAAGAGTTGTTTTCAAACATTGTTAAAAATTAATTATTATTATTATTATTTTAACCCCTAAGTTATCCACTATGGTACCAGCCTCAAAATTTCAATATCTGTCAGGCTCCAGTAGAGGGAAACAACTCTGTGAATGTTTTAATAAATCATTAATAATTAATATTCCACAGTGCTTGTATTTGTGTTCAGAGAGGTGGAGAGATATTAGGAGTAAAGAGACACAGTCACACAGTGAAAGTCTAGGGGAGAGGAAGAGGAAGCCTTTTGCTCTTTTCAGAAGTCGCTGCTGCTTTGTGCTTTTGGGACCCAGCCGGCCTTCAACCTGAGATTGAGGGCACTTGTCTGCTGAAATTGGGGCCAGCAGATGGCATTTTATTTGGAAATACACTCAAAGCTTCTCAGAGCTGACAAGGGCTTTGGAGGGACGTAGTGACAGGCAGATACACGAGCTGGATCACTCACATCAGGAACAGGAAACTAAAGGCCAATTAGGAACAGCAGACACCAAAGCTCCGGGCCTCAGCAGCACTGAGACACTGTGACCTTTAGAAAATACAAATTTCCAAGGGTATTTTTTTCATATCTCCTTTGCCTCTAAATTGAATTTATTAGCAGAATAGCAGAAAATAATGAGAAATGTGAAAGAGAATGCAAATAAATAGATGAGGACATGAAAGACATCACGTTTAGCGAACATAATTGCATCCTGCAGGAAGTTTGGAGAAAAAAAGCAAGGACAACAAAAAGGCAAACTAAAAAAGCAACAAACTAAATAAATCTGAAATTTAAATGTCTGTCCTCTGATGAAGACAAACATTTAAAGGTTATGTGATGTTTAGTTGAACAATTGCGTCTTATTTTACATTCACAAAAATGTGTTTTTAAAGAAGCCTGCTGTTAACAATGACATTTTATTTTAAAAACATAAAGTTCTCCCTCTTTCATCAGACTGAAGCCTTCTAGCAAAGCCAGTCACTTCCAGCTTATTGTTTCCTGTGTTTTATAAAGGCACCGAGGCAGCTCTGAAGATGTCTGCAGGCCACTTCCTCACAGAGCAGTGGTCCAAGTGAAGGGATGAAGAACAGTGAAGCTGACAGGTTTGTACTCCTGGGAGGAGTTGTGATGACTGCTGTCACCCTAACTACAACTACCAGACCCATCACAGTGCAGCTGTGACAGTATGGCACACACACACTTAAGGCTAGATTTTTGTGTGGCTGTGTGGCATAAAAACATTAATATTTTCCTTGAGGTGCAGCGGGATCTTTTCCTCGCCTGTGCCTGCTTGATGTTACAGTGACTTGCTGCATGCTGCAGTGGGAAGAGGAAACCATCTCCAATTTATATATCCGATTTTATAGTGGTTTACACTGGCCACTTTTAAAAAAGTGAAATCTTGGAATTGACTGAAAGACTTTCACTCCTACTCACAAACTTTTAAGACTTGTTTATGAGTAGCCTGTTGGAATTTTGCCATATACATAGAGGCACACACCTTCTGAGGCATATTTAGGAATGACTGCACAATACAACATTTGTCAATACAGCCAATTCAGAATTGGGTAGGTTAAGCTTAACATTTGCAGTGGCTGCTTTCTTGAAAACTGTTATCTCCAAATGCACATTGGTAGTGGTGCAAACAAAAAGAATGAAGCTGCATTGATTGTCTGCACCTGTTGATGTGGTATTAAATTCCCCTTATTATCCTTTTTCTGTGATGTACTGTAGGCTACCTATCTACCAGCAGCAGACTGTCCTCCCTGCTCTAGCTTGCATTGTTTTCTTTTGGTTTCAGCCAGTTTTCCAATCCGTTCCTCCCTATCTTTATATAATTGAACGATAAATATATTAAAATGAATTCCATTTGTTAATTTTTACTGGAGATATTAATAATTATTACTAAAAAACAATAAAATAAAGTTAAAATAATGCATGCCTGTGCTGATTAATTAATTAAGTCTGAATGGCTATTGCTGCTTTTAGCAGAAATGTGATAAATCATGCTGAGTTTGATCATGTGTCTTGTTACTCACTCTCAGTGAAGATGTTTTTCATCCATAAGTTGGCTCTTTATCATATCCTTAAGTGTTAATTGTTAAGTTTGATGGACTGGTCAATGGCACATTTTGGACACAGAAAAGGAGACGACTGGTTGCTCTATGTATACAAATGTAGATCAAAACCTTGTGTAAGGTGCTCGTGGAGAACAGTAAAGCACAGGATAGACAGGATTGCAATCCAGGCACTCCAAAAAATATAGACACATTGGACAAATTTTGTTTAACTGGCGAAGGCATGCAGTTACAGACCTCCCCAGAATCACACAAACCCATTTTATTTGTAGACATAAATGTCCACTTTTTGTTGTAATAGGTACTCTAATGTCACATAGGACACTAATTTTACAGCTTAAAAGACAAAATGATGATAAAAGCTAATACTCTGTAACACCAGTAATAAATGCTGTAATGTCCATCATAGTTTCTGTGCTGATCATTATAACTTAGATTTGATACTGTATGTACATATCTATATGCAACCCCTCCAGATCTTAAATACTCTTCACATCGATACTGTTGTCCTGAGTTTGGCATTCTATGTGTTGTATATATTACACACCTTACTGTTAGGTTTTATATTTATACTCTTTCCACTTTGTATTGCAAGTGCTGCACAGGAATTTCCCTCAGGTTAAACAAAGTTTTATCTTATCTTAGTTAGCCAAAGATACTTAAAACTGTGTTTGGATAAAATTACAATTGTAGCCTTCAGGTTATTTTTCTTTTGCATTCTTTAATATTTAAATACTTCATTTCAATACCCATTCAACTTCTAGGTACTAGCACAGACAGACCTACCATGCTAATGCTGACCGAAGCAGAAAAAAAATCTATTTGCCTGATTGGATAAGATTCTGTTCAATACGTCCCAGGGCTTATCAACTCAAGAGTTGAAGCTGTGTATCTGCAAGCATTTTACTAAAGTCTACAATCTTCCAGTGACTGTGCTGAGCACATTAAGGACATGAGGCTAACGCCAACTGTGTGGCTATATGCAAGGCGTGGATTTTATTCACTTTTTAAAAACCAACTAAGGTAAACTGACTCTATGTAATATCTATGTCAGATATAATAACTTAATGATATCTTTCTGAAGTAGGCATCACTGTATTTTAAACCACATCACTGGCCCCAGTCTATATTATTTCAAAATAAAATAAGACGATGAAAATACCAAAAATGAGAAACGTTTTAAGGTCTCATTAGCAATTTATCATTCGTTTATTTACAAATGTCAACTGACACATTCACACATACACACACACACACACACACACACACACACACACACACAGACATACAGTAAAAGGTACATGTGAAACATTGCCCTATCAGATGGTCTACAGACTGTGGATTATGGTTCGGCTCTTGAGGCTCTCGACGTACTCTTTGGCCTGGTCAAAGCTTGTCTTCTCCTCAGTTTTGGGCGGCGGGCCCTCCACCAGCTTGACAAAATAGTGACAGTAAACTTTGTCCATGATGCCAAACATCCCCCGGCCATGGTAACGGATCCGCTTCAAGTACCTCCCTTTGCCTGAGTAGGACTCAGCTGCAGGAGAGGAGCAGGAGGGGATGGCGTGTGATTAAAGTGGGAATGAGATAAACAGTGAGAGAGAGAGGGAGAGAGAAAGAGAGAGATAAGGCACAGAGTCACTCATTTAATTTGTAGAGGTGCCTTTGAATGAAAATAGGTCAAAATAACAACGATTGTCCTGAGTTTAGGCTTATCTGTAATAACGTCTACAACTCCCCAGATATTACTCACTGTGCACACCATCTGAACTCAAAAGAAACCTACAGCCTTAAAAAAAAAAAAAATCATTACCTGCTTCCCCTCCTACTGAAGGTCATTTTCTCCATTCTGATTTTTTTCTGAAAATTGCTCTTGGCACAATGGCTGACAGCGGGAGTTGACTAATAAGATTTTTGAAAGGTTTTTGGACGTAAAAGGTTTATTTAAATAAGTAAAGCATCCTCAAAAAACAACCTTAATACCAAAATACACTGATCATTTAAAATGTCAAATAGTTATTGCCTCTGCTGACGATGGTATGTGTTCAATCTTGTCCTAATGTCTATTTTTCTTGTGAGGATGTCACAAAGGCTACTCAATAAAAAACAAATTACACTGACATGTTATCCTTGATGTCACTTAATGGGATAATATGACGTTGCTTTTCAGTCTAAATGTCTTGTTGAACTCAAGATTTATCACTGACCATTAATAACAACTCACAACTACCACGTTATTCAAAACCATAAAACCAATGTTTATACCACAGACACAGCTTGTTTTTAATACTTAAGCTCGAGCCACACTGTCTACCTCCACCTGCGTGACAGCTACCTCGCGTGGTGTTCACACAGACAGCGTTGCTGCCAGCCAACCCTATCTATCTATCTACCTTAACTTTGTCTTTAATAATACCATCAATATTAACAATAAAAGCCTTGTGTTAACACATCCAGGGATTTTGTCTACAAAAACACTAGAGGGCTTTTGATTTGAAAGTGTTAAGTTTAAAATAAATGTATTTTTTTCTACGTCTGTGACATATTCTACAGATGCAGACTGTCGTGAAACTATCATGAAAGGTGGAATGTTGATGGTTTGATGTCAATATGACTATCAACAAATCTTCACTGTCTGTTTTTGGCTATAAACCGCACACATCACATTAAAAAAAAAATAGGGGAGACATAGGCTAAGTCGCAGCAGAGACACAGAAATGCTGTGCTGCTGGCGCAGGCTGTGTGACTACTTTATCCTGCTAACATGGGTGCCAAAATGAAAAGCAAGAGGTTCCATGACACACATGCTCTGTGCACAGAGGCAGTGTGGCCTGGGTGCTAGCCATCCAACTACCATCCAGCTGAGTTTTGTTGTGTTAACAATGTGCTGCTGTATATGCAGTAAAACCCACCACTGATGCAGACACTTACCTACATACAAGTTGGATTTGTACTCTACATTGTGATTTCTGACTGCCATCTCCTGAGCCTCCTCAAGAACCTGCACAAACAAACAAAAAAATTGGCTTTTATTAATATGAATCTGTTGCGAAGGTGTGATGTCACAATAATGCATGAATACACAACAATTCAACAACAATGCCAGTGATGAAAACATTTAAATCATGAAGGAATTTGATTAACATTTAATTATAACTGCTGTGTCTAATTTTATCAAACACACACAGGCCAACATTAAGAAAGACTGAACATGCAGCTTCCAACCTCTTTCATTATCTTTGCCCCTTTCTTGTCATTGAACTCCAGCTGTGCTATGGCCTCATCAATGCTCATCCCTCGGATCTGTGAATAAGAACAAACAGTAAAATGAAACACCAAAATTAATGTTTCTTTCACAGCTGGTAGCACAGTAGAGTTTACTTTTTTCACTGCAGCTCCATGCTTAAGTCAACCCTGAACACAGAATGAAATATTCTGCTAACTAAAAAGAGTAGATTTATCACCACCGCTATTTACCCCAACTCTCTAAATTTTCCCTTAGCCGACTGCCATCAGTAGGCACCTTTATCAACCCTGTTTGAAACAATTGGTTGTTACAAATTGACTTACTAAAGTGTACAGATATGATTACTTGACTCTGCTTGAAGATGTAATACTGATGAGGAAATTCCCTGCCGTGTGTCTCACCATTTTGGCCAGGTACCACATCTTGTCTTTGCTGTATTTAATTTGCCTTCTGCTGTGGTGGATCTCCTGAAGAAGAAGAAAAAACACAAAGGATTTGGACAACAGCCCACTTCTGCACCATTTAAAGGATATGGAAATGATTGCTCAGCTTACTGAAACATATACACATACATAGTTGCAGGACTTTGTGGATAGCAATCCAAAGTAATATTCAAGTACTATACTAAGAAATTATTGAGTCCTTTCATCCACTCAGTTTGCTGCAGGTGACACCTGACCAGGACATCTTTTCAAGGAGAGGACTTACTGCTGGTCTACGAGGTTCATCTGGTAGCTGAGGTGGATACATCTTCTTGTTCTTTCTCTCCCAGTTCTTTGCTTCGAGTGAAGAATTGGTGTGGAGACATGAGAGCTGCTGAGGAACGACACCCAGAACCTGTAACCTGGGGAAACATTTCAGAGAGAGGAAAAGGATATTCAATTGTATGTGCGTCATAGCAGCGCAGACACCAAACAAACAAAAACTGAGGCACAATTTCACCAGATCATCCAAAATAATAGGCTTCCCCTCCCATCAGTTGACTTACTGTACACCAGGTTCAATCACGTGTGACTCATCTCACCCTGCTCATATACTGACTTTAAGTTCTGTCCTCTGGGGATGCTACAAGTCTCTGTCCATCAAAACATTCTGCTTTAAAAACA
Organism: Chaetodon striatus; assembly: GCA_029783705.1. Lineage (NCBI taxonomy): Eukaryota > Metazoa > Chordata > Actinopteri > Chaetodontiformes > Chaetodontidae > Chaetodon > Chaetodon striatus. The sequence continues at coordinate 26,833,831 of JAPZEB010000006.1, forward strand.
TGTTTTCCCCTTTGCAATAAGGACTCTAAACTCTGCCTACTATTTCCAAAATATATCACTGCAGTTACTAGGGGTGGGAATCACCAGAGGCCCCATGATCCGCTACCACAATATAATCTTATTGTGATGTTAAACATTTTGCATTATGCATAGTATTTTGATAACATATTCTACAATGTACTGCAATACATAACCTCTTTTTTCAAACTGAGATTTATGGCCCGAATGGAAAACTTTGTCAACATCTGTTTTAACTGATAAAATTAAGTTTTCAGTCTGTTCATCTTACTTAAGTCATTTTTATTGCAGCAAACTGTATCTGTTGGACTACAGAAGCATTTGATTTTATTATTGTAGCAGGCTGCCAACATTTTAATTTGAATTTCCAACAGTAAAAATAATATGATCTAAAAATATTTATACTTGGTGTCTTTGTATTTTGCCAGGCAAAATAACATGATTCAATGCTATAACGATTTCAACCCGACCCCTAGTAATCATGCAACATGCACTGAACATTCAGCTTTTTCTGGCCATCTTGGAATACAGTAAAGTTTATTTGTAATGTGGCAGGTTTCACTGACATGTGTCTATGTGTAAGGCTGCTGACACTGAGAACTGAGCCTTGTTAACATGCCATAAAAGAAAACTGGCTCTTGTCATTAAGGTACATTTTAATGTATTTTAGGGTGATTTTGACCACAGCAGCCTCTCTGTTATTGAAATTTAATCCTTTGGAATGACTAATAACTGCATGTTTTAACTTTATAGTTAGTTGGATTGAGAAAGTTACCATTACATTGGTAAGAAAAAGAAAAAAAAAAAAAAAGAGTCACCACTGTCATAGACATACATTATCCTGCCCGGGTGCCATGTCTCAATCTGAATCTGCTGACCATTTACAGCAAAGTCACACTGAGGTTCTGTATTTCATAACATCACTTGCCAGAATAACATTTATTTTTAACTTCTTTCTCAATTAACGCATGGTAGTTTTTACGGTGATGTGATTGATAAGCCAGTTAAACCAGCCCAAAGACATTTGTCCTTCTGCAGAGGCTGTGTTAGCTGGGTAAGCAACGTTAGCCATGATGCTATACTAATGTCGATGTACGTACCTTGAGTGTAACACTCCGGATATATTCCTAATAAAAGCCATACCTGAAAACAAGTATGAAACGTTTAAAACATCGTTAGCAGGCACAATAAATGTCATAACATGGGTCATTTCTGAATAATTAGGCTGCGAATCTCTCACCACGTCCTGTCATTGCAGTCGCCATGTTGCATTTTTACGACGCTACTGTGTTCGCTTTACGGTAGTAATGTTTACAGTGTTACAACGAATTTTTTAATGTAACATTTGTGGTTTTCACTGCTTATACAACCTGTTCTTTTTGGCTAAACACTACTATTGTAAGCCATTTAAGCAGTTACGTAAAATAAAACTAGTGGTAATAATACGCAATTGTTTTTTGAGAAAGCAAACTCAACATATATTGACCCAGCTAAGATTCCGTAGTCGGTACCGGCAGGATTTACGACACCACGCTAGCCGTACGGCCGGTAGTGTAGTCGCTACGACAGTGGAGGTAACATGTGAGAAGTTTGGTTATGCTTTATCAGACTTTATTAGAGAATCAGTAAACTTTAAACAGCCCAAGGCGCCATGCACGAGAGGTCGCTCCCCGCCTCTCCCAACTGGTACTGCTCCCGCTGCAGTGACGTCAACAGCAGCGGTTTACTGGGTGTCGGAGCCAAAAACATCATCTATTTGATTGATGTGTCTGCATCCTCCTGCAGGGTCGTAGGTGAGTCTGCTGTCATCACATACATACAGGGGTCACTCTGGCACTTATCCCTCAGCCTCTGTAAAGCTAAAACGTATGTTACATGCATGTTTTTGTCCAGATGAAGGGGATCAGAGCACCTCAGGTGTGATGATTGCTGCTCCTGGAGTTGTGAACTGAAAGAGAAACAGATATCTGATAATCTAGCTGGACTGGACACATGAACAGTCTAGTGCTGTCATTATTAGTTGATTAAGCAGTTTGGTTATCACAGAAAATCGACATAAATACATTTTTATTTTGATCTACTTAAGTTAAAGTAACACCCATTTATGAACTGATTTATTGAGCACTTGCTGAAATGATACGAACTGATATGACAAATTTGCTAACTGATAAATAGTTAAGGTAAGTTATCAACCAAAAAAAAAAAAAAAATGCTAGTTCCAGCTCATCAAAAGACAGAATATATTTAGGTTAAAGGCTGCTGGTCGGACAAAACAACCAATTTAAAGACGTCATGTTGGATACTGGGAAATATTGATCGGCTTTTCCCCTATTTATTGAGGAAATAATTAATCAATAAAACAGATATATTGCACTTTTGTAAAGTTTGGGGACGTGTGAGAGATAGATTTGAAATAGTGGTCAGACCAAAGCAGTAGAGTTAAAGTTCAAGTCAAGTTCATCTTGACTTTTATGAATGAACCTCGAAAAACACTGGATCCTACAACTCCCACAATGCAGCTAAATAGCATCCTTAATTAAACTTGCAGTTCCACACAGTTCCAGCTTGTAACGCAGTCTTTTTGTCATAAATTTGAAGTCACAATCTCAAACCTAACTAACCCCAATGACATAACATTGAAATCATCAGGGTTATTTTCTCAGACTTTGGATCGATAATAGAAATACTCATTAGTTGCAGCTAGGACTGCCAGTTGTGTTCTCAATGAATTGTCTCTATCTATCTATCTTTATGTCTATCTACTTTGGCTTTGTAATTCAGAACTAAAACCATCATCCCAAGACATCACAGTCTTGTTCCTCAGTGTTAGTATTTTGTGGCCTTTTCTATCCTTGCTGTATGATAAGACTCTTATACCCAACCTGTTTTGCAGGTGAGCTTGTCGGCCACAGAGACTTGGTGTCAGGCTTTTCATTCTGTCAGCATGCAGGGCAGAGTCACATCTGTGTCAGCGCCTCTGCTGATGGGAATGTTCGCTTCTGGGATTCAGACAACAAGGTTCTTTTAAAGGAGCATGCAGCCCACCAGGTGAGTGTTAACTTTCCTGTTCTGTCGTGTCATTGCAACTGAAACAGCACATTTTCCCAATGCGCTGGCGCCCCCCGCAGGCTGCAGTCAGCTCTACACCAGCAGCAAATGTAACCACAAGGCAGCATTGGCACTTCTGAGGCTGAAGCAGTCTTCCTCTACAGATTTTTAGAACTGATGAAGCAGATGGATAATCCTGTCAGCTACACTGTCACATATTTTGGTTTCATGTGTGTATAGCGTCATGGCTAGAGTGGGCTCTTGGCCCAGTCTGGAGAGGGAGAGCTACTAACTATCTGAGCTCAAGAGGATGTGGAGGACAGTTTTTACTCTGCAGGGGGACAAACAGCAATGATTTCTTCAGTTTGCTTCCAAGCCTCTCCTCTACAGCGATTCAATGACTCTCACAGGGGCATTTTTATAACAGTTATCAGGGTTAGGAAGGGCAATGCTTATTTACTTTCCATTATTTGGAAACAGCAGTTTGACCCTCATAAGAAACTAAAACTTTCCAGGATGTCATTGCAGTTGTTTTTTCCACACACACAGAGCCCTGTCACAGCAGTGCACTGGTCTCCAGTGGATAAAAACCTGGTGGTGTCAGGGGATGAGAAGGGCATCGTGGTCTGTCACTGGTACAACACAGGAGACACTACCAGCTTCTTCCCAGAGCCCAGGACCATCTTCTGCCTCACCTGCTCTCCTCACACTTGGAGCACTGTGGCTGTGGGGTAAGAGCGCACAGTTCACTGTGATGGATCACAACTTTTAAAGTGGTTTTCTTTAAGTCCAGAAATTCAGATCTGAATGAAAAATAAGACTGATTGGGGCTTACTTTGGATATGAACATAGATTGAAATATTTACTTACTCTCCAAAAGTCTTACATGTCTTTTATTTTATTAGTATCAGGGATCCAGGTTGATTTTAGATATTCTTAATTTTGACGAATCCATTTGTGATTGTGAACCCCTAAAGAAAGAAATGCAAACTCTCTCTGAAGCCCTGAATAATGAAAAAAAAAAAAAAAATTCTAAAATCTTACATGATACAAAAACCTCCTACTAAAAGCAGAAAATATTCCTGAACTTTAGTCAAATTCAATATAAATATCAGTAGTTGTGACAGTGCTGTGATTATTCTGTCTCAGGTACAAAGATGGGATGATTGTGCTGATTGATGTGAGTAAGAAAGGCGAGGTGATGCACCGCCTCCGTGGGCACGATGATGAGATCCACTCGCTGGCGTGGTCGCCACTGGCCAGTGAGGATGCCCTTTACAGCAGACCTTAGGACAGTGAAGGTAGTAGTGTGCAGTCATTTAAAAAAACACAAGTCCTACATTGGTTTGGTGCAAGTAACCTGTTTGTAGTGCAATAGCTGCTCGTGTTTCTTTTTAAATGTTTGGTAATCCTGCACAGAGAACTACGTTTTTGACAGAAAAAGAAATGTTATAGAAGCTTGTGATGTAAAAAGTGTACATGTATTATTTTTTCCATCGTATAGTAACCAGTGGAGTGTCTGCAGGAAATGAGAAGGGTGGCTATCTTGCGTCTGGAAGCAAAGACCAGACGATAAGGATCTGGAGCTCAGCGAAAGGAAAAGGTAAAAGATTAAGCTGAGGTTCAGCCGGGATCATTGTTTTAAGGTAGATGTTTGGATTGAAGCTGCAAATAGTCAGGATTTTGTGCTCATTCATTATTTCCTCCTGACGACTCTATGTGTCAAAGTGAAAAAGCCATTACAAGGTATCTGTAGGTAGTGAAGATGCACTAAAATATATTGCCAGTGTTTTAAATTGTTCATTTATATAAAAAAGAAAAGAAAAAAATAATCAGATTTTTCATCCTTTTGGTTTTAAGGAAAACAAAAAGTAGAATTCTGACTTCTGGATGTATTTTAGGCTCAAATTTGCATTTATTGCAAAGCAGTAACAAAAAGCTAATTCAAAATAAGACCACTGGTAAAACTGGACATAAAAAGGGCTTAAAAGATCTTAATAATATTAAACTATTCAAATTAAAGGCAAATTAAAAAGAGCAGTGAACTCACACCGCTGATGTCTTTTAAGAGAGATGGAACTTCATGACCTTGTGTGATCCTCTCGGTATCCTCTCTGGCGTCCTGCAGGTGTGATGTCCCTGAAGCTGCCGTATCTGAAGAAAAGAGGCTCTGCAGTCGACCCCGGGGTCAAAGAGAGACTGTGGCTCCACGTCCACTGGCCGAAGGGAAGGCCAACACAACTTGTGTCAAGCTGCTTCAGGTACACACGTGTCTTAGCAGCAGCCTCTGCTTTTAGTTATTTTCAGTACGGTATGGTAATCACAATGCCGAGAGTTTAAAACTGGGATCTCAAAATCAAGTTGTAGTCTGCTGGGATCAGGCTGTCTCCTTGTCCAGTGTCCTGGCTAAAATGACAGCGATAAATGGCAAATAATTTATAATTTTGATTTATGGCCTCTTCATTTGCTGTGCAAAGGAATTCATATGTATCACTGCCTGCTATACGTATCATAGTCCAGGAACAACAAACTCACTCACAGTGCAGTAAAAAGGGACCATGCAACAGACAAAAACATCTATACTATACAGTGACACTAATTTTCTACAAATGTTTCAATTAGTTATAAGCTTGCTTGACATATTTCTGTGTGTGTGTGTGGATCCTCAGTGGTGAGTTGGTGATATGGGACTTGACCAAGTCAGGAAAGCAGAGGTGGACTCTGTTTGGGACATCGTCAGAGGGTCAGAACCACAACAGGATCATCTTCAATGTGAGTTCAGTCCACCTGCAGGACGACAGAGAGCTGCTCATCAGCACCTCCATGGACAGAGAGGTAGGTTGCCTTCTTTGGTCTCGCACACAAGTTTACTTTTCAAGTTTGCTTTATTTAACTGATTGATTGGAGTTTTGTAACCTTGTTTTTTGACTGGTGAGAGATCTTGGGAACTCGGATACCAAATCAAATGTCAGGCCCTCTGGTTTCCCCCCTGGGACTTCATTTCAGAGAAAATATATAAGGTGGTCAATAGAGAGAGACAAATGATTTTTTGATCTTGTTTGAATTTTGCCATGAATTACATGTATGATGTTTGTCAGTTTAAAAGATAATTTTGCAAGTCGGGAAAGTCACAGTTTGTTGTCGGTTTGTCAGAGTACCGTTAGTTTTGAGTGAAATGGCTCAGCGAAGTACATCACTGGTCTCACACAGTATACGTCACTGTTATGTCCCCCTTTAGGGGGGCAGGAGTACAACAAAAAGTAAGAAAGGCTGCCCTCCCTGGTCCCCAAACCAGATGTCTCAGAGTTGAATTGTAGTTTAAAGGGAATAGTTATTTGTAACTGCAAGACATAATAACTTTCTCTGCAAAATTCAAACTCAGGCTGAACCAAGGCCAGAACAACAAACAAAAATAACTATCTGGCCCCAGCGTACTGGCTAATCCTATATGAAATAAAGAAACAAACAAAAGATATTTACTAAATCTGGCTCCCTAGGATACACCAGAAAAAACAGGGGAAACAGTACAAAATAAAATAGCAGCTCACCACTACAGCTTCAGAGTTAATTTAAAATAACAAAAGCAGATTACTCTAAATACTCACTAAGTCACAAAAGGCACTAATAGCCACACAATAAAACCTCACAGGTTTAACACAGAAAAACAGCCGTGTTTTGGAGGTCGAGGACAAAACACTGCTGCTGTCAACCCGCTGACTGGAACCCTGAGGATTTAAACTACAGATCGTGATCAGGGAGCCAGTCAGCAGCTGACACTCCCAAGACCAAATCCACGACTCCAACCAATCAGTGAGAGATAACTCTAGTTTAAAGTAGTGGTTCCCAACTGGTGGGTCACAGTCAAAAAGTGGGTTGGGGGTCCATTCTAAATGGACCGCAAGAGACTGGCAAATGTGTCAAGTTTGTAAAAACACACTTTATTTTCAAGTAAAGTGAATTTCCAGCACAGAGCTTTTATTTTGAAGTTCAGTTTTCTGCTGTAGAGTTAGTGACTAACAGAAAGCTACTTGATGGAGACAGCAAACTAGCTCAACAACAATGGCCAAACGCAAGTGTGACACTGAATGTATTAAACTGTGTGGACCTTAAACTACAGACTAATAAGAAATCTCGACTCTCTTCAGTGAAAAAGAAAGTTATGGCATCACTTACTTTGTGTCGTATCTTTAATAATGTGTTTTGACAGTCTCTTACTTAAATGGTTCTTACAACATACAATGACTTAGTTGGCTTGCAAAATTATCTTTTAAATTGACAAAGAAGTCAAACGGGATAAAAAAAATAATTCATCCTTTGACCACAGTGCATATTTTTTTCCAAAATAAGGTCCCATGTTGGCCCACAGGAAGGGGACACACTTTGCCTTTCTATTTTAAATATTTAGATTTCTTCAAAGTGCACCATTTATTATGCAGTTATTGTGAAGTTTATTGCAGCATTATTGTTTCTAAAATGGTCTTTGATTGAAATCTGGTTCATTTTGTAACAGGGAAGGCTTTCTGCTAGCTGACTGATTGGAGGAGGGGCGTATTTGCCAAGAGCCTGACTTGACTTTTTATTTTCCAGATTAAATGTTGGGACCTTGCCTCTATGGACTGCTGCTGGACTCTGCCCACCCTGGGAGGTTTCGTGTACGCCCTAACCTTCTCCCCTGTAGGTGTGGGGTGTTTGGCGCTGGGTGTCGGTGACAACATGATCCGGGTGTGGAACACACTGACCACCCAGAACCAGTACGACACCAGGTCCTTCTGGCAGGGAATCAAGTCCAAGGTCACAGCGGTAAGACGTTTTGGTTGAATTTTTTGTTTAAAGCCCTACCCAAGTTTTTTTTTCTTTTTTTTTTTTTTTCCCAACCAGGATGTAACAAAGCATTTAGTCTAATTATTTTGGTTTAATCTTTTTATTTGCAGTTGATAAAACAGAAGATACAGAGAAGATACTAGTAATAGCTGCCTGTATGATGCAGAATTATTACAGAGTAGCTGTATGTCACATGATCTGTATGTCACATAATCTGTATGTTGGGTTTTGGAATCTTTTGAAATATATTTAGTGTGAGCGCAGTGAGAAAAAGAAAGAAAACATTGACATTTTCTATCTTAATGTCGTCTTATGAATAAAATGCTCCACTGGGCTGCTGATAAGACCAGACACACTCCTATCAGCCACTCGCAGCCGTAGAATTTAAAAGTGACATTTGTAAACTTGATTCAGACTTTAATTTATCGGTTTAAACCTTTAATTTTTCACTGGAATCATCAAACCCTCATCATGTCTGAGATTGATGACTAAGCTGAATGATATCAGGCATCTAATGAAGAGCTAATATCAACCCGACACACCTGTTTCGCTGTGAGGAAGTTTATGGAGAGGATTAGTATGATTAAGTTAGACTTCAATGGTTTGTTTTGCATCAAGTGTCTTCCATTATCAACAGCCGTTACTCATTTCAGAAACTCTTAGATGACACAAAGATAAGATTAAGTGTATTAAGAAACTTTTTATAATCCTGCAGCTGGCGTGGCACCCAAAAAAAGAAGGAGCCTTGTCTTTTGGAACTGACGATGGTAAAGTTGGTATCTACGAGGTCTTCTCAAACAAGTAAGAGTCATTATTTAAATCATTTTAATGGTAGTTATGTAACTGTCAAACACTTTATCACACCAGTCCACACATACACCTTCACAGTAGTTTCATACCTTAGTTTTCAATCCACTGCAGTTCCTTAAAGGAATACAGCACCCCCCAAAAAATGTGTTTTTCTCACATGCCTCCGGTGAACAAAGAACAAAAAAACAAAGACAATTCTTGATGAATTGAAGTCATAAGGGTCCGTGGTTAAGCTCGCACAGTATTATCCAAGTCTCATTTATCCAGTCATGTGCTCAGTACTTTCCAAGCAGATGGCCCTCTCTGTCATAGAACTGAACAGAAAGGGACACTTATCTATGCTCTCTGTTATGCCAGACTCCATTGACAAAAACACTAATTTAACATAGCTGAACACAGGAGCTGCTGGTCTGCCGCTGCCTCTATCAGTTAGTTTGTTTATGTTATTGTGTAACTTTAGTGTTTCAGAGGGTTAGTTTGGATTTACCAAAGTCAAACAATAATGCAAATGAACTACCGATCCAGGCAGTGGTAGATCAGCAGCTCCCGTGTTCAGCAAGATACAATTAATGTTTTTGGGAATGGAGTCTGGCTTTGAAGAGAGCATAGATAAGTTTTTAATAAGTTTTGTTGTCTGTTTGTGAGGTACTGAGCATATGTCTGGATGAATGAGATGTGGATTATACAGCACGAGTTGTGTGAGATTTTGCAAACAGATGTTTTGATATAGTTTAGCTGTTGTTTAACATGGACCCCCATGACATTAGTTTATCAAAATCTGTCTTTATTTTTGGATTCTTCGTTCATCGTGGAGGCATGCAAGAAAAACAAAGTTTTCTTCAGGAATTAAATTTCACACAGCGTGAGTAACTGATGTACAAATTTTAATTTGAGGGGGTTAAGTTTTCCTTTAAAGTCCAACTGAAATGAAATAGATTTTTAGTTCTGCTCCTGCTACAATGTACAGAGCTGCCCTGCAAATTATGTTTCCTGTGCTCAGTTCTAAGCAAAAGAAAATAATCTCTAGCCAATAGACTTTTGCCTGATTCACACTCCTCATCAAAGACTTCCAGCATGTAAACATGGCTTTAAACAATACACTGTTTCAGCCATTCAAAAAAATCCACTCTGTAAATGTTTTATGAAGAAGGAATCAAGCATACACAGTGAAAAATAAACATTACTTCTGTTTCAGTAAAACTCTACAGGGCACCTTTAAGACTTTGGGCGTGATTTTTAAGTGCCAAATTGTTGAATGTTGAATGGGTGTTGTGATTTGGAAACTTTTCTGAAAGTCATGAAGTTGAACCCCACAAGGCCCCCAGCCAAAGACAGGGGGCCTTATGGATTCATCTCATAATCTCTCGAGGCCCGGGAGTCCCATTTTCCTGCAGCTATCTGTGTCATGTATTCCTGACTGGGCATTTGTTCTGCTTCATCTCTTCCCAGGCCTCCACAGATATCGAGCTCCTATCACCGAAAAACAGTGTACACGCTGGCCTGGGGACCCCCAGTCCCCCCAATGTCATTTGGTAAGTTCCTAATGAACTCTTAGCAACTGCTGCTGTTTCCTCTGAACGCTCTGACCCAGCAAAAAACACTGGCGGTGGGACGCCGAAAAACCGGCGAGTCAGCGAAAAAGCCCAAACATCTCTGCACGCCCTTTTGTAATCGACTCTGTAATTGAATGAGCTGAGAAAACACTTACTGCTCACCTCCCCCCTCTTCAGCCGCTCCTTGGGAAATCAAGACGTAGGAAGTCAATTTTACCAGCTGTCGGCAGATGACATTTTGATTAGCGTATCAGTCGCTGGGCTTCAAAGCCATAAACATGATTGTAGCCGTGCCAACAAACTGCTGATAGCTCCTAAACGAACAAAAAGAGCCAATTCTTTTGTTTACCCGCAGCCTTGACACTGGCTCAGCTCGCTTCATCTTTCTGCTGGAGGTCTGTCATCTCATCAGTGCAGACTGTCAGGTTGACTTTCAATAGTAGTACAGAAGAAGCTAGATCAGGCTGCTTCCTCCATCTCTGGATGTCTGAAGACTGTTGCGTGTCACACTTCTTTTGTTCTTTATATTTCTATAGTAGCGGCTTCTTGCAATTTGTTTTTTGCTAGGTGCCTTCTGCCTAGAGTGTATCATCAAGTTGTACGCAACACAGGCTGAAACATATTTAATAACATGGAAGAATTTAAAAGAAACTATTAAAAAAACAACAACACTTACAGTATTTCAAAATGTAAGTTTTGCAGTGAAATGAATAATTTCAGTTTGTATCATCATTTTTGTGTGTGTATGTGATATTTCTAAGGAACTACACATACTTTTAAAAAACTCATTTGACATTCAGGCCATAGTGGAACACCAGTGTGATGAAATCCTTTAACGAGTTAGCAGCTCTTAAAAAGTGTTTTATCTATACTCCCTTTCATTAATTCCGTCACCAAAATACTAAACTCTTATCAGCTGCTGAACCAAAAGGTTTTTAGAACACATTGTTTGTCGATAGTCTGTAGACAGTCAGCCTGTAAACCTTAATCCATCTATAGTTCTGTGTTTGTTTTGGTGTGATGTTCAGGTGCAGCAGGAGGAAAACCGTCCTACAGTCTGTACAGCTGCGCCGGTGAAGGCATCATCCTGCAGCACGACCCGTCTAAGCTGAGTGGAGAGGCATCAGACATTGACAAGCTGATCAGAGACACCAACAACATCAAGGTGGGAGGGATGTGATGATGACATAATTGTCTGGGCAAATTTATCCTGCAATCTGTTGTCATGTGGTTGGGTTATAATATGTGCTTTTTTGATGTGGGTTAGTGCCATGATCTACTCACTGTATCACATGGCATGTTGTTATATGTGCTCGTCTGATAATGTTGTGCAATAGAAAAGTAAGTAAAGATGTTTTCCCTGCGGCATTTTGAACAAACCCTCCAGGTTTAATTCCAGTTTAAGTTCTTAAGTTTGAGATTTATACCAGTGGTTCTGCACAGCATTAATGAGCATTGAGCAAAATGAGCAAAATCATATTTTAAGGATAAATAGGAAGCAGCCACCTCCTGACTCCCACCACTGAGCATGCTGACACTGCAATGAGCAGTGAAACGATCATTATAATCATTATAGATTAAGAGAAGTTCATATTTGTCAGTAATTTCACTTTCCTTCAATTATGTACCCTTTACTCCCCTGTGTCCCCTTACTTCCACACAGACTTCAGAAACCCTTTGGTGAACCAGGAGCACCTGCCAGCCACAGTAAAACCCAACAGACACACATAACAAACTCAGATTAGCTTTAATCGAGCAGATACCGTGGCTGGCGCTCCTGGCTGTGACAGTTTGTTGCACGTTTTCCACTGAATGTAAATGGAGGTGATTTGAATAGGTGATGAAGGTGAACTCTGTTTCCCAACAGCACAAGCTGTCTCCACACACCGACCTCAGCTGGAAGCCAGATGGGAAAGTGGTTGCCATCGGCAATGAGGACGGGTGAGTGAACGGCTGGGACTGACGTGTCTTATAATAGACCATGAGCCTGTGGGGTCCTGTGAAGGCCCAACTGTCTACTTACAGTGTGTCGCCCTTGGGCTACAGAATAATGGATTTGTTTTTGTGGACTGTTATACTCAGCTAACTAGGTCACACTCTGAGTTCATGATTGGATGTCACAATGACTCATCTCAATACTTAAACATCCTAAAACTGACAGATACTCAATAAAAACTAGAAGACACAGCTGTGTGTTACAGTGATTTAATAGACATTGTGTTTGATCTCTGGGCTCTGTCTAGGTTTGTTTGTAAATGTGAGTGCAACCAAGAAAGTTTTTTGTAAGCATTAACAAAATGCTTTAGAGAGCGTATTCTTGAGCAGTATAATTTTAAGATCTTTTACTGCTGCTGCTACTGCTGAGTATGTTTTTAAAAATACATTCACTGGCCACTTTATCAGGTACACCTCGCAGAGATTTCGGTCTATATTGACATGACAGCATCACACAGTTGCTGCAGATTGTCGGCTGCACATCCATGATGTGAATCTCACGTTCCATCACATTCCAAAGATGCTCTATTGGATTGAGATTTGAAGACTGTGGAGGCCATTGGAGTACTGAGAACTTATTGTCATGTTCAGGAAACCAGTTTGAGATGATATGAGCTTTGTGACACAGTGCATTGTCCTGCTGGAAGTAGCCATCAGAAGATGGGTACACTGTGGTCATAAAGGGATGGACACAGTCAGCAACAATACTCAG
>JAPZEB010000006.1:26860678-26874254 GCA_029783705.1 Chaetodon striatus
CAATCCTATTTACATAACCAACTCCTCTTAAAATTGCCCATCTCTTACCATGGCAATGTAATTGTAGCTTTGAATAATCTGCCGAATCTTCCTCATTTCTTCCTCTACATTGCTCGCCCAGACTTCACAGATTATCTGACTGGAATCTGTAAGTGCGGCTGGCATGTTGGCAGGTGAGGAAGAGAGCTAAAACCCAACAATCCTGCAGCGCTTGTGAAGGGGGCAAAGGGGAGGCCGTGTGATGAAGAAACACAACTCTAGGAGAGGATGGAAAAAAGGAGTTGGTGAATACATTAAAATCTCACTGCGACACTGCTGTTAAGATAACATTGGATAAACAAGACAAAGATTGAGGTTAGCACCACTAATGCTATTGTAATTGAGAATGATGCACACACTAATACACAGCACACAAATTGTGATAAAAAAAGGTTGAATGTATATTAGTTAATCAATTACTCATATATCTACAGTGTAAAACATTACATCAAAAGTCCATTACGACCTTGTGCTTCTCCATGTGGTGTCCTCCAAGTTTTTTTTTTTTTTCCAGAGAAAAGATGGTTATTCCTTTTACATGAATATTAGATGTTTAAGAACTTATTAAAGGTTCCATGTTCTATGTTGTTGTTTTTTTTATATATATAATTATCACAGGTATAGTTGCTATATACTGTAAAAGTATCAAAACGCCTGAGTCCACAGAATGAACACAAGCCTTATGAAACTGTGTCGTGAAGATGTGATGTCACAACTGTAATATATAAATATAGAAAATGACGTTGCAGTTGTTGGCTAAATGTATTACCTGTTGCATGACTGCATCTTTACTGGTGTACTTAACTTAGCTGCCAGTTTAGGTACACCACGTAGGGTAAAACTAACGCACTCTGTTACTGAAGTCCTCCCACAATACCTACCTTGATAAACGTTGTAATGTTCGGTTTTTATTGAAAATGTACTAGTGAGATGTTGATTCAACTTTATGGCCACTGTGGAGGCTTGAGTAGGTGCGGTTGTAGAATTGTGGCAAGTTAACTGATGGTGGCTTTACTATTTAGACACTAACGTTATTTGATATAAATGACATTTTCCTTCTTTATTCACTGCAAAAACAAAATAATCTTAATACAATTTCTTGGGATTATGTATGAAAGATTATCTCCTTTTAAAGAAACTCCCTTTGTGTCGCCATCAGATAAAGTTAAATTAACCTTACGTTAGCTAACAGTAGTTTTTGGGTTGTTTATATTTTTTTGGTTAATTAAGCTAACAGATATCTAATGAAACGACACCAAGTCTGACAGGGATTCATTTTCACTTTCACTAAAAGAAAGGGGTAAAAGTATTTAACAACTTAGGGGGCTTTAGTAACTGCACAGCTGAAAATAATATTGATGCACTACATACGGACGTTGCAGCGAGGGGACTAGCTGAGTACTTAGCATGAGCGGCTAACGTTTACAAGCTAATCCTCGCGTTATCAAGAAAGCTAACAACACCGGGGCAAACAATAAATGAAACAGCTCTGCTTTTTCACTTCTTTAAAAGTCACAGCAGCTATACGCACTGTAAACATGTTAGAGTGTTACTGCGGAAAGTATAAAAGGCATAAAAATAGGTTTACCTCAGAATTTCTTCGACGTACCCTGACAAGCTAGCTGTTAGCGCCTCTGTTGTTCTTCTTCTTCGCTTTCTCTTCCTCTTACTTCTCCTTCTTTGTGTTTATTGGCGGATCGCAGTTAGACGGTAAATGTGCTCACCGCCCCCTGCTGTGTTGGATATGTAACGACATGGATACATTTACGAAATGCTTAACACGTGGAAATTCTCAAACGAAAAACTCAACAGTATTGCCCCAAAACATAAATACAGAATAAATGAACATTTATTCTAGGTAGTCTAGTGGTGAGATGCAAAATTACTGTACTTGAGGTACTTGCACTTCACTTGAGTATGTCCATTTCATACTACTTTATATTTCTAAATAGTGTTATTTTTTATTTTGCTACATTTGAGAACTATAGCTACTTGTTACTTTACATAAGATTTTGTATTCAAAACTATATCACGAGTACAAAACATGATGCACTGTTACAGATTTAACATTAAACAGTGTATAAAATCGGCTCCACTTTGACCAACAACAGTAAAATGCTATTTATGTATTAACGTGTCAGTAATATAGGTCCAATAATAGTATGGCCTAATCCTCTCAAGGTTCTTTTTCATCAGATTTTCTACTTTTACTTATTTTGCAAATGAGATTACATTTTTAATGCAGCACTTCTCATCATAGTCAAGTAGTTTTACAATGTGGAATTGCAAATTTAACTCAAGCACTGTTGTTGGAGACTGGGGAGTCTGTTGTCGTGTTTTCCAAAACTGTTCTCATAAAGTTGAAAGCACACACTAAAATACAGTGTAAATATAATGCTGTAGCATTTTAGCATAAAGATTGACCTTCCTTGGAACTAATGGGATCACACCAGGAAACTGCACACAGACCAAGAGTACACAAGGTGTCTGTCCCCACAACCTTCATAAATCAAAATACAGGATTTTCATTTTCACTTCAAAATAGATTGACATGACTTTTAATTCACACAAAAACTAATCAACTAAATCTGAAACTTACACTCAAATACACAAATCCCACATTGGGCCTGCTGTATATGAAAGCGCATTTATTTGAAAACCATCTCAAACATCTGATAAAGAGTACAGTATATTGCTCGAAAATATATCACTTCACATGCCCACAACACACAGCTGTCAGCAGCTCAGTATCATAAAACTGAAGGTCATTGGCTCAAAGACAATCACGACTGTCATGGCAGATAGAAGCTTCTATGTTGATTCCTAAACACCTGAAGTTACCTTGAAGTTTCATGAATAATGAATATAATGAGAATAAAGAGGGAGTTGAAATGGTGTTGATGCATATTTCTCTAACTGCACAGCTGAACATTTCCAAGAGTGGTCAATAAAGAGAAAACAGAGCTGTGGGTTTTGTCAGATACATCAGGGACTGTGAGACTGCTGCAAGTCATTTAGGCCTTATTATACAAAATAGATGCTGTGTGGACCAAACAAGTCCTGGCTGTTACAGTCTCATTAATTTCTTCCCCTTCTACAATTCCACCAGGTCAAAACTTGACACTTGAGTCTCAGCTGTAAAACAGTAATTAGTTGTTTGACTCAAATTCAACTGAAGTGGGGCTGGCTGAAGAGAAAAAAAGCCAACCAGGGAGTTGAATATGAGGAGCCACCGGCCTCTTTAAACATCCAAGGCAGCTACTGAAGCATATAAGGATGCCTAGTATTTGCAAGCGACAGAGAATACTGTATTAAAGCTTATATTGTTGTATACAATAAAGCCCCAGAGTCGAATTGCAAGCATGTTAAACCTTGTACCCTCTGCAAACGGGCATCATTAGGCATCAACACTTGGCTCCAACTGTTCCAGGAACAAGTGCTTTAGAGAGATATGCATAGAAAACAAGTTCCAAACTATTTTCTGTGCAGTAATGAGAAAAATACATTATCAATATATCTTACTATTTATTACGAGACACCTTTTTTTTTTGACAAATTACCACTGGTGTTTCCATCCTATGCCTTTTTTAAGTGTCCTCTGAGGTGGAATTTATATTTTTAAGTTAAAGGACAAGTGCTGTCAGAAAGAAATAGTGTACATGTTAGTGTAAAAGGAAGAACAATAAGTTGTCTCCTTTAACAGAAAAGCATTTGTTTCCCTTAGCTGGTAGATCCAGACCTCCTAAACACTGTACTTCAATAAGTTCATCTATTGTGCTTTACAATTAAACCAGCAAAAAAAAAAAAAGGTAACACTGTTTGACAAAAACACACTTTTCCTCCCAGGTGTGAAATAAATGTTTGTCCTGAGCTGAAAACAGACATAGTAAGAGCTGACGTAGATGATCTTTTTTTAAAGAACATGTTCTATAGATGTGTCAGTTTTCTGCTGTGACAGAGTCCCAACGTCATGGCAGCGATGGAGGGCAGAGGTGACGTCAGTTGGTCACTGCTCTGTGGATTCAGCTTTCCTCTGAATGTGGGAGATCTCCAGTATAGGCATCAGCAGCTGGAAAGCATCCTGGATGTAAGACGCACTGTTGGACGCCTGCAAGAAAAGACCAATCCATAACATGAGATGCACAATATTTGAATATAATTAAATTTTATACAATGTAAAATACCATAGGCTTGTGCTAATAATGTGAGCATGTTATATTTGTTTGGAAAACGTGTTTTGTATAAGACAGTTGTTTTGTCAGTGAACATTGTGAGTTGTTATGAAGCCAAATTTTGTAACGTTACCTTTGTTGCTGTTGTCTCTGGCTTCATATGAGCAGAGGGTACGTTTGCTAGCCACTAGGCTAATGTATACAATGTAAAATGCCATAAGCTTGTGCTAAAAACATTAGCATGTTGAAAATGTGTCTTTGTTTGGGAATGTTGCGAGTTATAAGGAAGCCGATTTGTATACTTGTGTTTGAAACTGTCTCTAGTAAGCCATGCCTAGTGTGTGTTTAATGTGTATTTTAAATCAACTAAACTTTACAGCACTTCACAGAAACCCCGCCACAGACTAGTGTTTTGGAGGTGTAACTGCTGTGCAGCTGCATGTTTTCAAACAGGGGAAAAAAAATCCCTGTCTTTGTTTTTTATTTCAATCACAGTTTGTTTTTATAAAATTGCTTGTGACACTGCTAGAAAATGCCGAGATATATAGGCTACTGTGTATCACCAGTCAGCCTGTAAATACTGAGATATGAACTTAACTTTAGGAAATTCTTTCAATCTGTTGATTTGTATCAGAAACAGCTGGGATAACCTCAGCCCTTTTGTTGTTGTTTTTGACTTAAAGTAAAATTTTATGAATGAATTATTGCCTAAACTATAGCTATAACTACAAATGACTATATAAATTGAGATTGTATAATTTTCTGATGCAGCACTGATAAGGACTCCACTAGGTTTTTATTTTTAGAATCCAAATATTCACAGATTTGCGTCCTCTGAACAGTTGCCACCAATGCTAGAATTTCGGTGTTGTCTTTGTTCACCTGGAAGTTTTATGACATTCATCTTATGTAATCAGGAGATAAAGACAATAAAATATCAAGTATAGAGTATTGTAATAGAGTATTGTGTAGTCTACAGAGCTACAATACGTAATGTTGTGTTTGGTAAATACATAGCAACACAGAAGTGTGTAAAGATTAAAGATCCAAGGATTAACCATTGGTGAAATTCAATACAGCATGTCAAATCAACTGGATGTGAAATCACCAAAAATGTGCAACTGTGGAACATCCTCACATGTCCAAAAAGACAACGACACATGCAATAAAGCAAATTATGTGATACTGTGTTTGCACTGTAAAGTCAAACTGACCCTGTGCGCAGGTAATGATATGGATAAAGACAAAACTACAATAATGTGACTTCATTAGACTGTGTGTAATGACAGTGCTGTAGTACTATGACACAAACCTCTAAAAAGACTCCTGTTATCAGCGGGTTGAGGACATCCCCCTTCTCGTTTGACTGTAAAACACAACGTTTAGATCAAATTACAATCAGCTCTCAGATGAGCAGCAGCGATAATGTGTCAAAGCTGAGAGAAGTAGTGTGGAAAATGAAAATGCAGATGCTACAAAGAGCAGCACGTATTAAAGTTTTGACAGTTTAGGGTTTGACATTTTCAGTAGATCAGAAAAACGTGGGTGAAAACAAACAGAGGGATGATGTGAGTTAGAGACTATAAAACGCATCTCTTTGAACGCTAAATCAAACTAATTCAGATGATGAAACTGGCTGTAACTTGATAAAAGTCATATTGCCTCACTCTCACTGTCTTAACTGCAGACCTCACCTCTACTGAGTGATAAAACAGGATGTTTATTCCGAGAAAATGCAACACCAGACTGAAAGACAGTAAGATACTGCACTTTTATAAAGTTGGGAGAGTTGTGGCATACAGACTCAAAAATTGAATTTTCAAAAATGAAGCAGCAGAGGCTGAGATAGGCTGACATGTAGCCCCTAGCATGGGTCAAACTCCAAAAACACTAGTTCCTACACTTCCCAAAATGCACCTTCACACTACCCATTAAAAACAAAAACATATATTACTTCAGTGGTTCAAAATCACATGATGATGATGATAAAAGTTCTTAATGATCCCACACTCTACGACACACAGAGAGTTAGTTAAAGCTGCAATCATCACACTTACCCCTGCTGTTGTCAAGCAGGAGGTGAACTTCTTGGAAAGAAGTGAGAGTTCTTTACACAGGACAACCGTTAACCTGAGGACAGACAACATGAAAAATACAGATGTTCAATTAAAGTACAGAAAAAAACTGTGAGTATCTACAGTACAGCTCCTGGCAGTGTCTCCAAACAGAAAGGCCATGTCATCTTACTGTGACAGGGCGCTGGCCTCTGTGCTGCCGTTGGAGAACAGGATCATCTCAGCCAGTTTGTGGAAAAGCTCAATGGATCGAGCTGTCAGCTCCGCCAGACTCCTGATGGCTGCAGCATGAACATCCTGAAATAATTCAATACACACACAGACTCTGCTGAATGGCCCCAAACTACATGCAAAAGAAACTGTGAGGACTGAAAAATGATACATACTACTAAAAACATCCAGCAGCACATTAAAATGTTTATCATTCTCAAAAAAAAAAAAACACTGAAAAAAAGGGAAGTTGTCATTTTCACAATTTCTTCATACAGATTAAGAATTAACTACAAAGAATCAATAGAACAACTCTGGTGTCTTGCTTCTTACATTGCTGCTTGAAAAATCTTAACCCACTGATTTACAAATTCTTTAGTGTGACTAATAAAAAACAATGAATAAACTTTTGCCAAAACAGGACTGCAACCAAAGCAGTGAGTGTAGATTCTAAGGCTGCAACTATAGAGTATGTTTGTTATTGATTAATCTGTAGATTATTTTCTCAATTAATGGATGAATTGTTTGGTCTACTAAACATTAGAAAACAGTGAGAGAAGCTTGTTATAATGTCCTAGAGCCTAAAGTGAATTCATTAAAGTATTGTTTTATCACACCAACATTTCCAAACCCACAAAATATTACATTTATCATAATGTCAGACCAAGAAAAACAGCAACTCCTCACATTTGAGAACCCGAATATGTCATTATTTGGCATTTTAGCCTTGAAAATTACTTAAAAGATTATTATTAGAAATAACTGCCAATTAATTTTCTTTTGATTAAATAATCCAATAGGTGACTCATCGTTGCAGCTCTGGCTGCCTCTACAATTTTTAATTTCAAAGCAAATTTAAAGTAATTCTGTAATTTGTTACCTTATTTGTTTTGCTTAAAGATGGCAACACTTGACTTCCTTTCTTCCAAACAGAATTAGCACACTCCCAAGCCTTGTAATAAAACTATGAGCTTAACCTGTAAGTCTGATAAAGATCTCAAATGATTTCTTTCTTTGTAAGGTTAAATACTAATGACATCAGCATACCTCTACAGAGACTGTTTTCTTTCCATCCTCCTCGCTCTCTTCCTCCTCCTTCTCTGGTTTGGTCATGTCAGTGATCTGGCTGCAGGCGCTCTTACAGGCCTGTTAGAGGATAGAGAGACCGTGGTATTAACCGTGGTATAATCACAGGTCTGTTCACAGTAGATTGCTCAGGTTTCTAAACCACCAGTTGACCACAGTAAAAACAGGAACTGTACAGTCTATAGAAATCCAAAACATTAGCGTAACTTATACTACATCTGTGATGCTTTAAATATAAGCTGTATATTTTTCTTCTGGATTGTATCAATTAGATTTTAATTCAACTTTTTTGATTTAATTTTTGTACCAATTTGTAATGATACACTGCAAGTTCCAGCCTAGCAAATTAATTAAACAAAAACTGAACAGCAATTTGATCCAAACACAAAAGTGTGTAGCTGGTACCTTGCTGAGTTTGTCAGCTGTGGCACTGACACTGAGACCCTCCAGGGCCTCCGTTAACTCCTTCTCAAACTCTGAGCCGTCTTCATCTGGAATTAGGAATGTATAATCAATCATTTAACGTGTTAGATCAATTCGAGTATATATGATGCTGTATCTCTCTTGCACTGCTGGTATTTTTAATAACCATTATACGGTGATGTTACCTTTCTTCTCATCTACTTCCTCATCATCAAACTCCACGAGAGAGAAAGCGTCCTTAATGAGATCTAACTCTTGTCTGAGCTGAACCAGCTCGTCTCCTGATAGAGTGGTCAGCACTGACTTCACCTATAGCACACATGCATGAGAAAAGGCAAATAAAAAGAAAAGAAAAGAGGACACAAACAGTCACATTTGAGGCTTTTACCAGATCCCATTAAACCACGAGATGGAAAAATAATGTTTCCGCATGTCTATTTGGCCTCAGTATGTGTCATATTTCGGAATAACTGTCCCATCGTACCTTAGACTCACTCTCTCGAGACAGAATCTCCAGCGCCTCGAGGTGTGACAGACCCTGAAATTCATCAAACAGCATCCCATAGTGAGCCACCACCTTCTTCTCGGAATCCGAAGACTCTTTTTCTGCCGTTTGCAGCTCCTCTCGCTCCTTCGCTTCTCTCAACACCTGTGAGACAGAGAGAGATGACAGTTTGAAAGAAAGGGGACAAAACATCAGTCGCCTGTCAGACAATCACAAGTAAAACTAGTGTGAGTCAGCTGAAGTTTATAACATTACCAGACAGAGGAGGTAAAACTGTATGTTGTCTAATCGCTACCTCCCTGTCACTTTTCAGAGATGCTGAAGGTCAAATTTAGGCTTCAAATGTTCCACTCCATCATCAAAAACAAATTACAGAAGCTTTGAAAATGAGCTCCTCATCTACATATGTGGCCCTGGTCTGCCAACCTGAGACAAAGTGGAGTTCCTGTTCATCAGTCCTTTGGTCTTCTTAAAGCCCGGGTCACCTTCTGCTATCACATCCATCGTCTTCTTCCCGATGAACTCCAGAGCATCCAGACCGCCCGTTATCACCGTTTTCCCCTGCGAGGACAAAGAAATTTTGAGTTGTCTGAAAGGTTTGGAAAAGGTTTTACAAACCAAACAGCCCAAGAAAATGTTTTTTTTTCCTGAACAAAGAAGTCACAAAAACTGGATATATGCAGTTTTTCCCTGATAACGTCGAGTCATGCTCACATTTACGGTCTTTTAACATTTTTAAAAGATGAATAAAAAGTGAATTGGCTTCAAATAATGCAAAATAGTAGAGAATAACTGAAGCATTGCAATGCTACCACTTTTCAAAAGCTGTACATTTTCAGTATCTACACTCCACGTGAGCAGATTTTCAACTTTATTATTAAAAACTAAATGTTTAAGAAGCACTTAAAAATGTGAACTGCTCTTTTCTCCTTCTAAAAACAGAAACAAACCACAGAGGACGTTTCTGCTTACTGTGCTTTGGACGACGCTTGTGAGCGATGACAGCATTCCCATTGCACTTCCCACCGCCGCTGATCCATCTCTGGCCGCTTTGTCCGTCTCACTGATGGATTCACCTACAGTGAGGAGAAACAAACACAATACATACTGTGACAAAGGGCTGACAGGGTATGGAGAAAACATGTGATGTGTGATTAACTGACTAATATTTATACATCTCTATGTACAAGAAGGGTAGATCCATAGGATTGGATCAGCTAACCAGCTTGGACCAGTGTTGTGCCTTTGTCACACAAGACACAACATACAGTAAAGCCTTACCTTGCTCTTTCTGTTCTTCCTCAACTTGTGCAGAGAGTTCAGTTGGACTGGGGATTCCTAGCGACGTCTCTGCCTTCTCTATCACCTGAGTGAGCCCTTGGCCTGGACGGACAGAAGAGATACACAGCATGTATAGTACAGAGGATATTTTAAAGAACAGTGATGCGAGGCAGCGTATTATAACAAGTAAGATATAAATAATAAGGTCCCTTAAAGGATCTCAAATAACCTTAATTTCTGTTCTCTAAATAAATACTTATAATGTTACACTGAATGCTGCTTTGCTTCAAATGAAGATGTAGAACCGAGACAAGACAAAGCTTTTTAGGACAGTTCCCCAAGTGGTTGACTGAAAAAAGACTTCCATAATCATGCAAATATTTGGTGATTTAGGTTGTCTATACTCACCCACAGTGGCCACAGTAGCTGTTGCTGTGGATAAGATGGATTTGCCCCAGCTGCCCCAGTATCCCCAACCACCCTGAGACACAGTGGAATCACTAGGTGTCTGAGAGAGAGGACATAAGGATATAGAGGATGAGGTCAGAAGGAGGAGGAGGGAAAGAGAAAGCAAAAGAAACAGAGTAAATGAGTTAAAGAAATAGCAAGAAAAAAATCACATACTTTTGTACACAAAAAGTCAAGTGTGATCGTGGAGGTAATGGAGAATCCAACTGACCCAAGATGTGGGTTGTGTCAAGTGCAAAACACTTGCAAAAATACTGCTGCTTGAACACCTGAGAATTTTTACAACACAGGGTGCTATTAAGTGTAAGGCCAGGAGGTCACTGGATGACCAGGCAGATAATTTTGCAATTATAGTAATAATTTTTGTTGTAATTTGGGGTGTGTGACTCCTGACTTTCCTCAACAAAGGGAACATACTTTCAATTATAGCTTTTTATTACTGTTATCAAAAGCGGAAATGTGAAATGCATTCTGATCAACACCGTGATGAAAAATTACAGCCAGGCTGAGAAAAAGTGTCCAATGTTTGTCTTTTTACAGCCATATGCTCTCAGACAATTAGCAAGGCATTCCTGCTGAAGAAGTGTTCCTTTTTACCATTACATTTTTGTCTAGTATTAACAATAATGTCCACACCGGTGACTTTGCTGGCTGCTCCTCTACTTTCGGCACCTACTCAACTTCAGCTGCAGGTTTGACTTCCGGTCTCCTCCTGGCTTTCCTTGTGGGAGCCACGTCAGTCGAGTTGTCAGGCGTGCCTGGTGAGGGACTGTCGGGTGTTTCTGCAGAAGAGGCATCCTGGAACTCTGGTTCCACCTCTGGACCCTCTGCTGCTGTAGCTTCGCTGTCTGACATCTTGATGTCTTAGTACATGCCTTAAAAGTGAAAGTATAACAAATGTTAGCCAGATAGGTATGTAAATAAACTACTGAAAACAGTGTGTTGTTTTGGTATAAAAGCATTGGATCAGTTTGGTTTTGATGTGACAAGGATTTGTAACAGATGACTAAATAAACACAGGGAGGCTAAACTGTCCAGCTGGGATGTTTAAGGAAGAATCCAACCATTCTTCCACAAACACTCACATATATAGTGATATTAAAAACATTCACTCCAGGAGTTACTTTGCAATAAAATGCTGTTATTCACTGTTTTGGTAAAACCACTTTCATTCAACTAGTGGTGTAATACATTTCCCAGAATGCATCTCAATAACACCCAGGGAGCAGCAGCTAACTAACCAGCTGTTGGTTATCTGTGCAGCTGGGGAGATTACCAGTCTAAAGTCCAGTCTGGGTTTTCTAAAACTCAAACTGCAACTTAAGGGGTCCATTCACAAAAAGGACAGAGTATGCTGTGTGTACTTTACAGCCATATACTGTAAACTATATTTGTGCATGAAAGCACAGATTCTTGAAGCCAATACCTGACATACATATCAGGAACAGGTACTGATTTATGATATGTGTTACAATAAGGTTACACTCAGATCAGTACGTCACATATGCTATCCGACATTATCACAACGTTAGTGTTACTGTAATAATAGCTGAATTGCTATTAATGCCTTAGCGTTGTTATGGCTGAAGGAGCATTAGCTTTATTGTTATTATTGTCTCTCGACACAAGCAGTTTTTTGGGATTACAAAGGCACAAGTAAGTCGGAAAAGCAACATACACCGTTCTACTTTTGCAACAAACTCACCTTTTCTGTCAAAGTCTCGATGCTAGCAGTTAACGTTACCCTAGCCTGCTGCCTGTTTCCTTTCACAAATCACCTTCACGAAGGCTTTGTCTTCTTTATTCCGGACTGCACGTGTGTTTCTACACGTTAAGCACCTTTTAGATTTACAGTGAACATTTAATATTTCAGGTTTTCTTGTTCTTTTTGTCCACAGGGTTAGCCACGTCACAAATTGTTTTCACTAAGCGGGTCCAAGAGTTAGCAACACTGAGGAACAAATGTTCCGGTGGGTAACTTCAAAACAAAAGTCCTTTTTTTTTTGAGAACATTCAGGTTTAAAAAAACACTGTAAAATAACGAATGCGTTTAAGTAAGAATGAATATAGCGACAACATTAGATTTTTTTAAGCGATTAGACTTCTGAAAAGTTTGGTGTAGATTTTTAAAAGATATTATTAGACTTGTTTAGGGGTGAGACGCGTTCAGGTTTTATTTTGAAGGAAAATCCGCTGTACTATCGAGCTCTCTTTCTCTAGCGAAGGAACTTGACAAAAGTCTAAACAATACTTCCGGAAGAGTCAAAATAAAATAATTTGAACTTCCGTTAAAAAAAAAGCTTTAAAAACTAGCTTTGGTTCTCAAAAATAAAATACATTAAAATATATGTGTTTCTTGTCCTCCAATTTTTTAAAAAATATGTAATTCATCGATTAATTTTCCGACAATCACAATTACCAACTTAATAATTAAAATCCATAATTAAAACATTGTTAAATAAACACATACTATTTAACAATAAGATACAATGCATTTTCATAGCTTGCCGATTTCACCATATCTGTTCTTTAGCGACCAGTGCTAAATAAAATATGTCAAAGTTTGTTCTTATAGGGTCAGACCATTTTGTCTTTAAATCTTATTTCAAACGTCATGTAACCTGCAAAAACCAAATTTCCATTTCACATTTCAAAGGAAGTCTTTAACTTGTAATTATTGTTTGTCGAGTCTGTGTGCTTCATAAAATGACAAATGCCCAAAATCAGTCCAAAATGTTTTGTGAGAAGCTAATGAAATAAAGACACAAATAGCTGAAAAATGTGTTGGATTATGCAGTACACTTAATGTGTTGACCTGGGTGTAAATAAATAAAAAAAACAACACACTGTTTGGTAATATTAGATTAAAATATATTATCATCATCATTATTAAGTGTAGCATAAACTTCGTTTAATTCAGCACTGATTACCCAGCATTACTCTCCAACCATCACAAGCCACGCCCACTCACTTACACCTGAACCAGGAAGTGCACGGATCGGGCTGACTGTATCTGTTTTGCTTTAACATTTGTGCATTAAAGCCAAGTAACAGATCGGAAGAGGACTAACAGGAATATCTGCGAACACACACCAAGCTACAAAACTTTTTGACGGTGGAAGATTCGTTGTTTTGGTCGCTGTCCGAGCAGCAGGTGGGCATCTGTTCTGGGCTGAGCTGTCATCTCGGCTGTATGTTTGTGACATGGGTGAATTTGGCGTGTTATGTCTGTGTTCCCTTTGGAAAAATGTTTTTTTTTATTCTAAATAACTATATTATACAACTGTACTATTTAAATCAGCCTGTTTCTTACACCC